>FIZR01026471.1:0-22514 GCA_900060175.1 Ferrisia virgata
TTTTTAGTTGGGGGGGGGGGGGGAGGATTATGAAACATAAAAATTTGCCATGGCCAAAAATGGTCGTAATGGTTTACTAGGACCCCAAAACAGATTTAGTTGATACTTCTCCCCCCCCCTCATCAACCGTGCGTCGATAGATTGTAATAGTTAACTTTTCACTGACAATACGACATAGCAAATCAAGCTAAAAATTGTTGGAAAATGAGTGAAAATTGAACTGAAGTACGGAAAAAATTGTTAAAAATCATCGAAAATTATGTAGAAAATTTGAAAACATGGGTAAAAACTGCCAAAAATCGATCAAAAATCACAAAGAAGGATTAAGAATTCGGTGAAAATTGGATAAAAATTTGACAAAAATGGATAACAAGCCAAAAAATTAGCAATAATCCCGAAAAAATGGTAAAAATTGGGTAAAAATTTGACAAGAAAGTGAAAAAAAAAATGTTGAAAAATAGGTGTAAATTGAACTGAAATAAGTAAAAAAAACGTTGAAATCATCGATAATTTGGTAAAAAGAGCAGAAAATTGATCAAAAATCATGAAAAAACATGTTGAAAAATGATTGAAAATTGACCTACCTTTTGAAAAAAATCGTTGAAAATCGTCGAAAATTGTGTAAAAATTTAATGAAAATAAGTAAAAAGTGAAAAAAATTGATTACAAATCAAGAAAAAATGTTGAAAAATTCGTGAAAATTAAACCGTATCTTGAAGACAACCTTACTTTTCTCTCTCCTTTCTTTTCACATTTCATTCTATTATTTTCTAGCAAAATGAAAACTATATTTGTACAATCAACTTTCACCAAGAGTTTTCTATCAGAAACGTCAAGTTATCACAGAATGACGCACCCCAACCCTAAGACATATCACTGTCAGAAATCTTTAGACAAAGCATTGTGATGATTTTTTGGGGAAAGAATTTTTTCTCCAATTTTCATACCTTATCAACGTGAATCCCCTGTTTCGAACCTCCTGAGTTGTGTTCAAACGTTATTTTAGTGTGACTTCCAAAATTCACATTTCACTGATTTTACTCGTTCTAGGTATCACTCGTCACGTTTTTTTAAACACACGTGGGTGGGACTAACTTAACATTTGGTGGGGTTTAAAGCTCATGACCCCTATCTCTATCTACTATACAAATTTATCTCTTTTTTTGATCGAAATGGGCGAATCTTTTCACCGCTAGCCCCACACCACCCATCTTACATATCTGAAAAACATGGATAATTTTTCGTTCAGATATTGACGAATGAAATCATAATATGAGGTGCGGGAAGTCGAAATGAAATGGTCGTAACTTGAGGTTTTGTTCCGATTACTTTGGACAAAATCATTTATCAACGGCGCAGTTCGATTTTGTCAACACCCCCCTCCCCACTCACAAGCCGTCAAGAAGTGCTTATGTAAGCGGATGAAAAATCTAATTTTTTCAAAATTTCAACCTCGTTTATTTTCTTTAGTTTTGAGAGTTGATGTACAAAAAAGTTGGTTTTTTTACACAGCAAACATGTAATTTACAAGAAAAACTTTACGAGCTGATCACATTGCTCGAGAAATATTTAGACTCCATCCTTAAGAAGTTTCTGCTGACTCACGTCACTGCCAACAAGGCAACACGCACTGTTACATATGTTACAGACTAAATTTTGAAAACAATAAACTTAGCAAATTATGCATTTTACAAGTTTAGGTATCATAATTCACACAATTTATGAAATTTAATTATTTCAAGATATAATTTAAAATCAATTCAATATAACTCTAATAATTCTTCCAAGGTCGCAGTGATCAAGTACAGATACACTTGTTGATAAGGCGATTGGTATCGGTGATATAATTTTCCGCCTTAAGTATTTACTCACATTTATTTCACATTTTAAATAAATCAGCTCTTTTTTTTCCTTATCAAGAATCAAATTGACGATACGTTCAACGTATATTCATTTCCGATATCGAATTCAACGAAATTAAACCACTAGCCATAAATGACAGGTAGTATTAAAATAATATGGCAGACAGGAAGGCAGAACGAAGATAAGTAGGTATTAGGTAGCTAAGTAGGTAGGTAGGTGAGAGGCTATCAACTGACGATTTTTATGAACTTCACCCCGGAGTCAGAATGTCACGATTTAAAAAATTCTAAACACTTAAGATAAAACGAAAGAAACTTCGTTTATTTAAAATCAAGCGAGAACAGAAAACTCGTCATCTTTTTTTATGGCGTGAATATGCAATTATGCATACACAGTATTACTTTATTCACGGTTGATTTCATTTATCAGCTTTCAAATGAATCCTTATCGAGACAAAATACAAGTAATAATTTGAACTTTAAGATTTCACGGTGTTACATGTTTTAGGTAACTTGATAAGCAGAAACTCGATAACGAACAAATATGTAAAAGAATACTCTGCATTACAATAATTATTCTCTACACGAGCCTAACACGAAAATTAATCCTATTTATGTGATATAAACACTGATCAAATACATTTGTAACATTTCAAGGCGAGCGACGTACGTTGGTCTAAATTTTCACAGTCTTGGTACATATTATTTGCAATAATTGGATGAATTTTATTCGAAATGTTGACAATAGATACCGAATCGTTAATAACTGTAACCACTACATATGCAGGTATTCCGAATTTTGTACCACGAGTTTATAATTTTTAAGATTACGTAGTATTATTCAACAAATAATTTCCTCCTTCTTATCTCCATCATACAAAAAACACATTCGAGTGGTTTCCTCAATAATTAATCATTTCGCTGGTTAAACCCAGTGCACATTTATAAAGTAATTCAAACGATGCAATTACTACACCTACACAACAGTAAAAAAAAAAAAAAAATGGTCATTTCAAGTTCACCGACATTGCGCGAATTTCATTGGTTAATAAATCTATGCACTTTACTTATCATCATCTCTCGATTCTCACGGTTGCATTAAACCGATAAAACGTCAATTTAAGTGTAATAAAAATGCACCACGTAAGTACAGAACTATCGGCAAATTATCATGAACGTAATGCAAATCGAAGATAATACAAAATCAAAAGTTATAGCCGATATTTTCGGCCTTAATAGCTGTTTACAAAATGTAAATACCTACATGAGCAGACCGTTACCTGAATACCGAACGACAAAATTTTACCACAATACACACCACAACAACTGCACGTTACTTGACTAAATAACGTGTGCTGTTTTGACAAACCTCAAACACCTGATAACGATGTTTGAAAAAAAAAAAAAAAAACGAAACGAAACGTCGTTGAAAAATTTAAATGGGCTTGATTTCGTTTAGTTAAAATTTCAACACTTACCAACGATTCAAAATTTTCGATTCGTACCGTACGATAAAACAAATCTCAACCGCACATATACAAACGATGACAACTAGTTAACGAATTTCAATAATCGTTGGTAACGTAATGTGTAAAAACGTCTGCTAACGTATCACAACGAACGGAATAAAAATACTTGAAGCCAATAATTATACTCTGTAATCGCCTAAATTACAAGAATACTGGCTTCGAAAAATGGAGGGGAATGATTTACTCAGATAAATATGATGAACGCTCGATAATTCGCTTTTAACAAATAAACGGTACCTATATTTAAACCTACGTAAAAGTAATAAATAGGCTAGGATAGTAGGTACAACGTACCTCTACCTACTACCTGCATATAAGTACAATGAGTTAATACGAATTGAATCATCGATCCATCAAAATTAAAGGGGAATTCCGAATAACTAAATTGTTACGTTTTTATTTCGAACGTTTCAAAATAGATACGTATTGTTTGAAACTATAAATATAATTTAAACGATAGTTATCCTGGTTTAGTTATTAAAAAATCTATTTCGAATACAACAATAACAGAATGTTACTTGATGCGAAATTAATTTAAAAAAAATCTTTTGATGAAGAATACATAAGTACTAGGTATGTATAATATATGTACATATGTATGTAGATAATTTGTAACAGCAAAATATAGAAAATAAAATTGCACAATTTTTTAAATGTGAAGCCTTTGTTAGACAATTTTAAGTTTTAATCAGCAGAAAAGTTTCGTCACATTTTCGAGTTTATAAAGATAGTTTGAATTTCTGAACATGAATCTGTTGCTGTTTTAGCCTGATTTTCTACGTCATATTGTCAATGAAAACCAAGCTATTATAGTCTATCGACCAACGGCGGAAGAGGGGAGGGGAATATCAACAAAATCCGTTTTGTGGTCCTAGAACACCATTACGACAATTTTTAGCCATGTCGGATATTTATTTTAACCCCCCCCCCAACATTAAAATCATTTATTTTACTCGATGCCTTCCAAAATTGCTCCAATTCGGTCAATCAACTCAGTTTGGTGGCGGATTCGATATATATGAGTGGGGATGAGCTGCCCATTAGGGGTTTCGACTTTTTAGCTCTATTGCATCCCCTCACAACCCCAAAAAAGTAATTTTTTGATAGGTTTTTCTTATTTTTGATTTTTTTGAGTTTGTTTCCCACATAACTTCCCTCCAAATTGAGTTAGGAACTTGAAATTAGGTATGTACTTTTAGTGGGGGTCCTAGATGAGCCTTAGCCTCATTTCACCTTTTCACAGTCCACAAAAACGTGGTTTTTTGGTTATTTTTTCTTATTTTTTGAGTTTGTTTCTCGTGTAGTGAAATTAGCTGGGTACATTTAGTAGGAGGACCTAGATGTGCCTTTTGGGGGCTTGACTTTTCAGCCCCCTTGCACTCCTCACAATCCAAAATACATGATTTTTTGATTGATTTTTCTAATTTTTAGAGTTTGTTCCTGGTATAACCCCCGTCCAAATTGGACTAGGAAGTTCAAATTAGGTATGTCTTGTCTGCAGAGACCCTTGATGGGCCTTTGGGAGGTTTCGATTTTTTAGTCTCATTGAACTTTTCCTATCCGCAATGCTAATTGGGAAAAAACAATGCTGGGAAATCGCAAAAAACTATATTTCTAAATTGGATGGGGAGGGAAGGGAGTTTATAAAGATGGTTTCAAAACGAAGAGTTTTTCGCAATTTTTGATCAATTTTCTGCATTTTATACGTATTTTCGTCAATTTTTAAACTAATTTTCAAAGATTTGGAACGATATCTTTCATATTTTGGATCAATTTTTCACACATTTTCAACATTTTTTCATAATTTTCTGCAATTTTTTGTCCATTTTTTGATGGTTTTCAAAGAAGTTTGTTTTATTGTAGGTTAATTTTCTCATGTTTTTCAACAGTTTTTTATGATTTTTGATCAATTTTCACGTATTTTTCAACATTACTTCGCGATGTCTGATCAATAAACATTATAACATGAAATAAGTTTTTTCGGGATGATAAGAAACGGAGATGAAAAAAATATTTAAATCACAAAGATCAAACAACCAAGTTGGCATGGGGCTCTCAAATTTCCGAGCACGCCCCTGTTCTGATCATCACAAAAATTCATTTTCAAAAAAAATCCCGGCATAATGGGCTGTACTTTCCTGCGGTGTTTAGGCTTTTCGAAAAAAACCTCAACTTTCTTAAATTGATTAAATGAAATATTTAAATTTTACCTCCCATGGCTGATTTTTCAGGGGAGCTGAAAAATGGTAATTTTTTACCTCAAATTTTATCAAAGGAAATACATTTCATTTGAACCATTTATACTATACTTTTATACGTTGAGATACCCATTGAGGGCCCCTCAAAAGGGTACAAGTGATGAAAACCGACCTTAAAAGTATTTTGCTGATTTTACAATGAATTTACTAATAAGAAAAAATGTTCAATGACGCAAAAATTTTTTTGAAAAATAGAAAAAAACCTATTCTATAAACTCTTGCGAAAAATTATTTACCTACATGAGATAAAATAGAAATATTGCGCTTAGTTACCTAAATTGATGTCCTACATCTCTTTTTGAAAGGAGAATTTCAAAAAAGAAATTCTTTATAGATTTTTAGAAAATCGTAAAAAGTGACATTTAAAAAAAATCTTAAAAAACAGGAAACGGATGAAAGTTATGAAAGCGTACCAACAATGATAATTTGGTGGGGGGAGAGGAGTATAAGTATGTGTAAAAATTCCATTTTGAAATAAATTTTCAAAGAAATTTTCTTTTTGATTTTCTAAAAATTTTTGAACTTTGAATGAGTTTTACAAATTGAAAAAATTGATTTAGTAAGTAGAAAGATGAAATTTTTACCACACCATTTTGAAGTCATTCCGCAATTATTGTGACCCAGCCGTTTGCAGATTTTCAAAAAAAAAAACAAATAAATTTGGCCCACTCTAGTTTATATACGCTAAAGTTTGTATGTCTCGTAATAGTTCACTTTTTACCATTGTATTGTGATAAAATATTTTAGAGCAACCTCCGTTGTGTATTCTTATCAAATTGAAAAAGAAATAAGAAAACAAAAAAAATCATAAGTCATAATAAATTTGAATTAATTGAAAAACGCACTTTTAATGCCGTCATTTCAAGTAAAAGTATCAACAATTATACAAAACTAAAATTATTTACTAATTTCGAGCATTCGAATAATGAACAGAACATTGGAATTTACTAATAAAATAATTCTTGGGATACAGGTCAGGTATTTTTATAATCTAAGAGTGTCATGTCATGCGAAGAGTGAGATCATTTCAAAAAAATAATATGTCATAATTGGAACAAATTGAAATTGATTATACGAGTTGAAAACCTGATTAGACATTCATTTTAAAAATACCTCATAAAAGCTTGAAGTCAATTATAAGGTACATTTAATTAAATGTTGTACATGTACGATTGAGCCCACTTCATAAGATACTCTCCTTTGCACAGTTCATTTATTCGTTCATTCAATTACCAGACAATACTGCATTATAAGTATGAATTTTTCAAAATAAATAGGAAATATTAAGTATACTTAATTGTTTCTTTCAATGACATCTGAAATTTTACCATAAGAATCGAATTATGCGACCTACTAGACTTTCGATTCGTCTTTGAAAAATACCTCATTTCGTTTTCAGGTGAAATTATAAATATTTCAAAAATCATTTTCTACTTTTAATTACTAATACGATACCTAAGTAAAACATAAAAGTTGATCGCTCGAATTTAAAATACTTAATTTAGATTAGACAATGTTCAAGGTTTTGTTTACTTAAAGGAAACGAATTACATACATGAAAATACAAACATCGTTCGAAATTAATTTTCATTCTGGTTTCGGACACACTAACAATACGACGTTATTTGATGTGAAATTAATTCATTTCGATGTGAAAACCAATACATATGGTACCTATTTGTAATACCGTCGCAAATACAACAGATTTTTTCCAGCGAAGAATCAAAAAGTAAAAATATTCTTCATTTATAATATTTCAAAACACTCTACTGTGTGACTCATTTAAGTACCATATGCACTTACGAATCGTTGATTTTACAGATTTGCGCTAAATGTTTTCGTTAGACATAAATTTCATCATTGAAGCGTATCTCCTTAACGCTGGAATAATAACTAATAAAAAATACGTGAAATACGAACCGTACTTGATATGTGCATTAGCAGTCAATGCACTTATTTACATAGGTTTCGTGAGTCACGCTATATACAATTCGTCAATTAGCAGGGATCGAATTTTACTGTCGTGTTATTTGGTTGGAGTATCGACGTACTACATTCTGCAATACATGACAAAAGTAAATCAACCTAGACTGATGTTCTTGGTGAATGAACTCAGACAAAATCTTTGTGATAAAAATCCTATCAACGTTTCCACCAGAAGCATAATGAAGAAGAAATTTACTCCGCTTTTGTTAACTCTGCTGTCAGTTACTTTCGCTATTTTCTCAGCTCCTATGATAAGTTTTTTCTTGATTAAACAAGCGAATCCAAAAGATCCGAATTTTTACCTTTTAATGGACACGTTTACATTTTGGCACGTTAGTTCGGGTTTCGGTGTTATTGTCAAAAATTTGGTTCATATTTGGCTGACAATACCGGGAACATTTTGTTACCTATGTTCAACAGTTCTGATCGCCTTCATAACGTCCAACTTGGAAGCTCACATTAATGAAATTAATATTAAATTTCAAAATATGTTCCCAGAAAAACAATATGAAACAGGAATAACGGTGTTAAAACAACATAACGAATCTTTAAAAACCGAAGTTATATCTATGATTCAATATCTACAATATTTATACAAGTAATTAATAGTTCATCTATCGTTTTCACGATAACGTAAGTATATCTGAACATCGTTTAAACGTAATTTAAATGAATTTCTTTTATTCTCAGATATTCGAGCAATTTAACAGGATACGTGGAATGGACCGTTCATACGTGTTTATTTTGGTTCATGGATGGGCTAATTTTGATTTTACACGTTTTAATTCACGTATGAATCAAATATGTTACGATTTAAAAAAACGTTCCACACCCCGCAAACAGCTCTACAGTTGATTTTTCTTTTTAATGATACAGTTGGATGATTTTGTACTGGCGGTTTATTCGAAGAATTTGGCCATATTATTTTTAGTATTTTTACAATTTTTCATCAATTGTACCATCACCGAAGCTTTAAGCCATTTGGTAACTTGTATTCAATCTTATACGTGTAATTTATTAATATTTCATAGGCTTAACTGATAAGTTTGCGTTTTTCGATTGCAATCATTTTTCTCGGTCGATTCTGTTACAGAATGAGAGTCTTTTGTTTACAATGTACAACTCGGCATGGTATCAGGCACCGCCAGATATTCGCAAAACATTGCTAACGATGATGATTCACTGGCAAAGTCCGTTAGAAGTTAGATTGTTCAATATGTACGTGACGAATATGGGTTTGTTCGCCAGATGTTTCAGAATCATATACTCCGTATTAAATGTAACGTCACGTGTACTTAGAAGATGATCGAATAGCTCAACTTTAGCTGTTGTAAGTTTCCGTAACGAGATTGTTATTCATCGTTGTGAGTAAATAAATTTTCAATTTTTTTTAAAAATAGATATCGTAAGGTAACTATACTACTAATCCTCAGTTCATGTAATTCTCGAATCATTCGTACTGTACGAATTTACTAGTACTTCTCATCAAAAGAAAAATTACGTACTTCAATTAAATACTAAATAGGTACCTAAATGTTTTTCGCAAATATTCACTAATTGAATACGTACGATCAGGAACGTAATAATCAATAGCAATACAGATTGTAAGTCGCTCAAATGATAATAATAAAAAAAAAATTACAAGCTTACAACGAATCAAAAAATCCCTTCTCAGATCAGAATATGGATATCGATCGGAAAATTACATTGAATTTACCAGTTGAACGCAACAGTTCTTAATCCTAAATTTCTTCTATACAAATCAGCATAATTATACTATGCTCGATTTTGAATAATGTTGTAAAAGTCATCGTCATACAGTCATTTCTAAATCCGAAGCCAATGTATTAAGTAATCAATTTCTGCGTAAATAACACACGAAGCTAAATAAATTTGAAATAATGTTAACAAACGTACTTTTAAAATTGTTCGAACTTCCTTGAATGTTAATTCAGCTGAAAATGAAACGATAAATCGACCTTAAAACCCTGCCAGAAAGAGCCACGCGAACATATGTCACATATTACTTTTTTACTAAAATATCGCGTGTAGTAGAAAATATTTTAGGTAAATATTCTAATTATTAACGTGAAAAAAAAATCATACAATTTCCCTTCAATTTTATTTTTAGCCCGTGTCATGTTGATCGGTGAATATATTGAATTAAAATAGAAAATGAAAAGCGAAAAAAGTCCCGTAAGTGGTATTAAATGTAGCACTAGCTGTAATTTTATCTTCACTGATATGGATTCATGTAATAAATAGTTATCTCAGACTACATACGTCACTTTACACATGTTATTCATATTTACTAATGTTATCGACCTGTGCACAGTTTTTTTAAATTTATGACTGGTGTAAGATTATATATCTTCTCGAGTATACTTAGTTAGAATTTGTAAATAGATTATCAAAATTATTAACTTGATATTGCAAATATTTATTAATTACTCACCGAATAGATACTTTTAAATATACTTGAGACGCGAGTGTACACAACCTACCTCGAGAAAACTAATGTATTTTCGTCTTCAGAATTGGAAATATCACAAAACTCATCATCCGTTTCGAGTGCCGAGTACATACTAGCATCGGTGAAGCTAGTTGTGCTGCCACTGCTGGCGTTGAACTTGAGATTACGTCTGCTCCTCCGGCTTTTTCCATCTGTCTCTTTCAACTTCCTATAAATATATCAAAACAAATTTTTAAAATGTTACTATTTTGTTGACTATTTGGCAAAACAAGTATAATAACATTCTGTACTAGCAAAAAGTGTGTATTTTACCCGTTAACAATAGCTGGTAAAGATGAATTTTGGATTTTTGCCATTTGAAAGATGTTAGTAAACAGAATAAATTATGCAAAAAAAAACTATTCCATACGATTCTTTCATAAATTAAAATCAATAAAATAATTTTATTCGCGTGTGTATTTATCAACAAGTGGTGCACCATGTGATATTTTAAAATAACTAAATTTTGAATAAAAATGTAATTTGAAGTTCATTTTCAAACTGAGCATATACATAAATTCTACGAATTTCAAAATTTAGTAAAATTTTTGATAAATTTCTTTAGACACGAACAACGTAATCGCGCAAATTTTTAGTTATTCAATAATTTATCCTTTTTTCTTTCTCCAAACTTATTTTGTTTTCATAAAATATAGCTATAGCCCATTTCATTTAACTTGTCGCTTGGAAAAAAGTAAACAAGTGCTCATTAGCCAATAAGATGCCTGAAAATGACCAAATTAAGGTATCCTATTGGCTAATTAGCATTTATTTACTTTTTTCCAAGTGACAATTTAAATGAAACGGTCTATAAATGTGGTTTTAACCACTAGTTCACTGTCCCTTTTTTTTTTTTTTTTTTTTTTTTTTTTACAAATCCAACAAATGAATTAACAGACGAACGTAATCTATTTTAACGAATGAGAATAAGGAAAGACAATGTTAAGAAGTACAACGTAAGATGCCTGTTGATCTTCTTTGGAGTCTTTTTTGTAGCTATGAAATTTCAAAAATGCGGATTTGACTCAAATGTATCTTTGAAATGAATATTAGCCTTATGGAAACCGACTTAGAAAAACCGTATCGCTCAATACGTATGAAAATTTATTGTATTTTATATATTGTTAAATAGAGAAAATGGAAGTAGAATTACTTCAAGTCTTCGAATTCGCATCGTAGATTCTCCAATGATAAATGTAGTTTGTTAATATCTTGTTCGAGGACGAATACATAACGTCGACCAAGTATGTAGTGATACAGTAAAACACCTGTGGTGCCCGCTAATAAACCGACTCCAGCTGCTACGGATAACACCGTGCTAAAATTTCGATTCATTGGTAGCGCTTTTATACTGGAAAATGACGACTTGCTAAAAACATAAACGTACATACGATTAATATTGTTAATTACACCTATCCTCGTTTAAATTACAATCTACCTGCGAATTTCTTGCAAGAATCGATTTTTAAATTGTTTTCGTACAGCAAACATTATAATATGCTACGTAATCTACAAATACCAAACTAATATGAGCGTCAACCAGCGACAAAATATCACTACAACTAAATGTTTTTATCGTAAATTTACGTACTCGCAAAAAATTACTCCTGCGTTGTTTTAAAAGCAACCATCTTTGATTGTAATCTATTTCACTAGTATAGTCAACTAAGTAAAGATAAACAGCTTTGTGTTAGTGGTCAATTGTTTCATGAAATATACGATATCATTGACATGAATAACCTTTAAAAAAGTTTCAACTGTGTCAAAATAATATCTCAAAATTCAAATCGAAGGACTAATTAAAATAATACCATGATAACTTGTAATCATGAAACGTAAACAAAATTTTTTATCATTAGTATTCTTTGTTACCATCAGTAACTGGATACTAGTTGTTTAGTTGTGAGAAAAATCGATAGGAATGCTAACCATCACAAAGAAATATTGCCATTAAAATTTCAAATTGATGGTAGCTTTCATGATTTTAATGACTGCATGATACAATTAGCATATTAATAATATTACATACATTAAAGATACATCAAAAATTAGAAAAAATTATCGGCTTTGAAAATAAAAATGTAAATGAAAAATTCAGTTCTTTGAAACTGCGAAAGCGAAATAATCAAAACATTTTATCCAGGATTGAATAAAACAGTGAAATTCCTTTTGGTTTCCTTGAAAACGATCATATGTTTTTTGTTTTGATTACAAAATGTTTGGGCAATAATTTGGAATTTGATAGCCATGTAACGGTAAAATGTTTATGTTGACCGGATTTAATAATAATTATGGAAGTATTGAATTGCTGTTGATTTTTATTACACTAAAAATAGTATACTGTGTTGGGAATTTCTGTTGTACGAATCGTTCTAGTTTGGTATCAGAATCAGTTCTTTAATAATTTATCGTCGATTTGGTAATTCATTGTATCACGGTTTGCATCAAATTTAACAATATTTAATTATTTTTTAAAAATATTTCCCTCAAAAAGTGATATTTTACGCATCGAAACACAACAAATCTTTAAGACCGGTGTTTTCTATCAGACATCCGCTTGAAATCCAGTTCCTGTAGATTTCACATGACAAACAAAAAATTTAATCGATCAGGTAATTTTTTATAATCCTGTTAATATTAGGTACGTTAACTGGAAGCGAAATAAGATTGAAAAGATATTGACGGACTGCATACAATTTTAGTTCTAATCCGTTGTATGCTCAATGCTCATCACATGCTTTGCACGCAATACCTGTTAAAAATTCTGTTTCGACTCAGAATTTTTTTGAAAAGTCGTTATTATTATTACTTAATTCATTTACTAGTAATAGATCAAAGGTTCTGGTTATCATAACTATATCGTATGAGAATAAAAATATGGCACTATTCGTTCTTATGCTGTATTGTAAGAGAATTTAATTTGTTACCCTACACCCAATATTCATAGGTCAAATAGTTGCAGATAACAAAATTTTGTATCAGCAAATTTTAAAATCATCGATCATAAACCTTTCACCTGATTCAACGCGTTTTATTTCATTTTTTGTTTCTTGTTATCAATTTTAATCGCACGTGGGTGGTTTGAAATTGTACCTAACAGGAAAAACAACAATTCTGAGATAACTTTTTCGTTTTCATTTCTTTAATTTTTGTTGCTCAATCCTTTATCTGCAGCGCAGGTAGATAGGTACCTATCTATACCTAATAAAGATACATTTCATAATCAAAAATCAGTCTGTAATAATTACACATGGATATGATTAGTTGCAAAAAAGCTTATGGTAATAAGCATCACCGATATAATGTACTTGGTTGTCAAATATTTGTTATTTCATTTCAATGATACGAGGTATTTAGATGAGAGTTCAAGTCAGCGAATGCTGACTAACTTAATAATAAATGACGTCAAAGTTGAATAAGCATAATGTACGTTGTAGATTAAAAGAAGAATAAAGTTCAAAGTTACGAAAATATTAAATTTTCGTTCTCAAATTTTAGCGAGAATACGTGATTTACAATCGCTCCGACATTCGAGCTGAGTATGATTAACCCGATAATATCGATAGATTACCTTACGTTGTGGAAGGGTGAAACGAATGGGTTCAAAGAAACGAATGCATAAGATATATGGGCACAATATGTAAGCGTATCGATCAAGACTCATTAACGAATAGATGTTCGGACAAATCGTTCGTAGCAGATTTTCAACATTTTCATACTTGAATTTTGTTATCACTACTTACTAAGTATCGCACTTTGTTCTGTATTCTTTCTCATTATTGATGAGAAAGTTTTGGTGTGAGTCTATATTTCAGTGATGAACTAGAAACGTTAATAATCGAAATTAATTCGCGTTTATCGTGTTTAAAATTTTAATTGAAAAAAATAATATTAATTTGAAAATGTCGGATTATGCGGAAGAAACGACTGTGAAAAATATCGGTCGATCAGGCAATCAGTCGCCGGTGCAATTTAATTTGAAGTCCGAGATGTCCAGCGGATACTTTTCGTCAACTTCGGTGACACCAACTACGCCGCAGTCAATATCACCACCTCATACGCTGAAGAGATCCAGATCTTCGAGTTTCCGACTGATAAACCGTCGCATCTCGACAATATCCAATTCGTCTCAAATTTCTCTTCCGCATGAATCTGACGATCGTATGGCGTCAATAATCGGTTGGTATCCGGCTTTCCTCGTTCGTATTATTTTCGAATTATTTGGTTTGTTTACATTCGTGGCGTTCAAAAAATTACCTTTCGTATTGCCTACTCTATGGATATCGGCTTGTCTGTGGTTATTCTGGAAATCAATTTTATTACCTTTGAGTATCGTGAAGAGTATTTTAATTTTTGTATTTGTACCAGCCTCTGAACGGTACAGAAAGAAACGAACAATCTTGATTAGCGGTGGTAGTACCGTTCAAGCCGTACATGTTGCCAGAAATTATTATTCAGCCGGAGCGAGAATTATTGTATGCGAAATAGAAGGTAATTTCGGCTTGGCCAGATTTTCAACGGCTGTCACGTCGTACTACACGTTACCAAAACCAATCGGAGATCAAGTTGAGGAATACATTGAAGCATTAAAAAAAATCATAATCAAAGAACGCGTATCGTATTATATTCCAGTGAGTGAAGCAAATACCGCGTATTACGACGCTCTTGCCAAACCTTACATGGAAAGTTTGGGTTGCCAATGTATTTGTCCTGACGTGCGAGATATATTATTATTGGACGATACTCACGAATTGATGCGTAAAATTCAATGTGAAAATTTCCTTACGCCTAACTTCCACTTGCTGCAAAGTTATACCGATCTGAAACGAGTTTACGAATATGGTACGATACGAAACGAACCTCATGCGTTGATCAGCGTCGGTCTAGCAGGATGTAAAAATCGCCAAAAAATCGACGTACCAACCAAAAAACATATTCGAGTTCCTCAGCCTATCAATGAACAAAATCCTTGGCTTCTGATGCAAGATTTTAAAGGTGAACGATGCATTACTTGTACGACGGTACGTGATTCTCAAGTTATAGCCAATGTTACCTGTAAAGTGGACAGTTTCGGTGGTCTTGTTCCCATACAAAACGAAGAAATTGAACAGTGGCTACGACAGTTTTTCGCCAGCTTGAAACTCAATCGGAAAATCATCGGTCATATTAGCTTCTTTTTTACTATTACCAACGATGGCATTTTTCCAACGGGCTGCCAAGTTGGTATCCGCAAACCCTACATATGTTACACCAGTGTCCAATCTAGACTTGTATGTAAGCCTTGTAGACACTTCAGCCGGCATAAATCCGGACCAATTGTCGCCAACGAAAGTAAATATTGCTTAAATGATACTATGCTAAGTGCTCTGGAATATCCAAGTTTTCACAGTTTTTCCAAACTATTCGAGATTTTTTGTGGCAAACATGAAGCTTTGTTCGCTGTATGGGATCCGCTACCATACTGCGCGTATTATTATTTACAATTGCCTCTATCGAGCATTTCTAATATATTTTCAAAAACTAGATCATGATTCAGAGTGTTTAGAATCTTAGAACGGATACAGTATTTCTAATGGAATCATGATAGAAATCGTAATTCCATTTTGAATTTCTTTGAGATACTTTCGTGGTGAAAATATTTACAAAGTACTTTTAGATGTGAGTGAGATTCGTCGAAGTGTTATTACGTTATCTATACTACGTACTTATGCTGAATGGTCATTGATCATACATACGATTCTTTTGATTTTATTTTGCTTGTTTTGATTAACAACAAATTTAAAAACGTAAGTTCAGCATTCGTGCCAAGGTGAAATACATGTTCATTACGTGAAATAAACAAGATTAAATTTAAATCCACACAAAATTTATTTTTGAATTCATTTATTAAATTTGTCATCTATGTAAACAATTTTTGTCAGTACAACTGACTTTCAAGTATAATTTATTTTAGTTCATCGAATGAATAACCAAAATACATTTATATAAAAAAAGTACCTGCTGTTTAGTGTAGAAGTTAAATTTTTAAAAAATTATTCTATATATTTCCCATTGTTAATTATTTTTTTTCCTTTTACATCAATGAAATTGCGATATAATGAGGGTTTCAGTTTTTAAGTAGAAAAAGTTTTGATGAAATAGGTATCTGTACCTATATTTTAAGCTTACCTACATCCATGTATAATTCTTGAGTTCAGTGAATTCAACCTTTTAATTTTATTGATAAAAATGTAAATACAATTTATTCTAACGAATTGTTAATACGTTCATCATGATATCATTTTATTCAGTTATTGTATATTCCAGTATACGTAGAAATGCGTTTAACGTGTAGATATCAGTCTTATGTGATTACTTAAGGTAGATAATTGCTCATATTTTGAATAATTGTTTTTTTTTCAACTTTTTACTTTCAAAAACGGGAAATATTTTTGCAATAATCCTTTTCATGTTTGAAACTATTTTTATATAATTATAGGATTTTTATTTTTATGATATTACAGCTTCACAGACCAAATATATCTGTCTACTTGTCAGTTTAATGACCGAGAATATTTCGCGACTTAATTTTGTGTCATATTAAATGTTGTTTTTCATTTCTTCGTGATTTATGTTCCTCATTGAGATTTACATTTTTATATTATTAAAAATTAGCTTTAATAATGTTTTAGAATCTAATTTCAAGTGTATTTTGAAATCGATACAACTGGTATGTTTTTTTTTTTTCAAAAAACTTGATTGAAATACACGTTTTGCTCGACACATGCCGATTCTTTTAATCCATTATTGTTTCTGATTGAAAAAATTTCCAGCTTGTGAGTTTTTTTTTTTCAAAATGGTAAATAATCAGTGAACGAAAATAGTTGACTTGCAATTTCGATTTTTTTGCGAAATAATGTTTACATAGAATTGCAATAAGTCATTTTGATATTTAATGACCTTTTAGTTTAATATTAGGCAAGGTACATATGTAAAATTTCTCCAACTGTTCATTTATTTTGGTAACTACAGCCGACCAGTATTTTTACATATATGAATAATTACTGTAGTAGCAAATATAAAAGTATGAAAGTTGTACTTTGTAATTTATAAATCAATGTATATATGAGATATATGTTATGATAGGTATTTATATTATCTATCATTATCGAGATTACCGATTAATTGAATTTTGCAAAACTTTAAACCTTTGTTATTTTTTTGTACGAGTTCAAAGAGCATGATTCAATCATCACAAAAAATACATGTCATTTGATATCGACTAAAAATTTGTTCTAATTTAGTCTTTTTTTTTTAACATTTACGAAAGATTTTTCCTTTCCGTATAGATGTAAATTGGAAAAAAGCAGATGCTTTTGAGCCTGATTTTCATGAATTAAGAAGATATTCGAATTGTCTACTATTGGAATAAAAAAAGGAACGCTCTGAGATGTTTTTTCTTGAACAGTGGTAGGGGTACAGGTCGATATTGGAGTGAACAGGTGAAACCTCCGAAAGGTACATCTAAGATCTATACTAAATTTCAACTTCCTAGCTCAATTTGGAGGAGAGTTTTGCGAGGAACAAACTCAAAATATACGAAAATCCAGCCAAAAACCCACATTTTTGGGGTTGTGAAGGGATGCAATTGGTCTGAAAGGTCGAAATTTCCAAATGAAGCATCTACCAAATTTCAACTTCCTAGCTCAATTTGAAGAGAAGATAGGCGAGGAGCAGTCTTTTTTCAAGGTCAAAAAGAAGGAAACCCCTCATTTCTTTCATCATAATTGATGTAGGAGGCTGATTTTGGCATATGTTATGCAACTTTGGATTTTCTATCAATTGGCTGAAAAAGGAACAATTTTTGCGATTGTAGCCCCTCAACACCTCCCCCCCCCCTTTCAAATTTGGGCGGAACTAAATTTTGATCGGAGGTCAGTCATACTCCAGCATATCAAATCCGCCGCTAATCTAAGCCTATTTCCCAAATTTGATCGATTTTGGTCGGTATTGAGCTGAACAAATAATTATGTGGAAAATAAATAAAAATAAATATCTGACATGGCTAAAAATGGCCGTAATGGTTTTCTAGGACTCCATAACACAGAAAATCAGGCTAAAAATACGATAGCTTTATTAAAAAAAAAAAATATTTTGAAATTGATAGTACTGCTTGAAAAATTTAATGTTGTTAATTGATATTTATTTTGATTGAAAGTAACACCCCAACTTTTCCATTCTAAATTACATGTATTGTTCGAAGGATTTTATCTTGATGTAAGTATACACTCATTCAGGATGGATGGTCGTTGGATGCAAAGGGTGCATTGCACTGAGTCCGTATTTTTTCAAAAAATGTTCAATGACTCGCAAAACATCTTCAGAAATTTGTAAAATTAAAACCAACACAAAATGACCAAAATTCAAATCGATTTTGTTGTTCAATCAAGCCCTCAAAGTTTCAAATCAGCGAGAATTATAATTTTGTACCATCTTTATGTACCTAAATTCCTTAGATTAGCAGGCTAAACTGAACCATTGGGACTTCAAAAATTTCCCATTAACCTTTCAGCAAGTTCGGACTGCTACAATAAAAAAATATGACATTTTAATGCTTTAAGCAGGTCCACGCGTGAATGGGAATTGGGAGTTGAACCCCTATCACCCTTCACCAATAGCCAAAAAATTGGATTTTTCTAGAAGATTGCGTTTTCAAGTCTAAAAACTCAAGTAAATTGTTGAAACACTCCGAGAAATGTAGTTTTTGATGATTGAAAATGTCTTTTTTGTCAAAATTTACACCCTCGTTTCGTTTCGTTTGGGCAAATAATGCGCTTGTGATGTATGTTGAATAACTGCGGCGATAATGTGCATCCTTGATGCATCCCCTGTTCCACTTGAAAAGTCTCAGATTCTTCATCATCAATTCTGCATGCGAAAGAAAAGTTCGTGCTTTCTTTTCTGGATTTTTCACACAGATTCGCAACCGTACTCCTACTACCAGAAGTTGATGATCTGATGAGGCATCAATTCTTGGATATGATTTGACTCTAGTGAACGACGATTTCCATCTTTTCTGGATTAGAACGTAGTTAATTTGATTACGAGTGTGGCCATCCCACGACTTCCTCGTTTATAGTCTGCGATGTTGTTGGAACAAGATACTCGCCAGCACAAGTTGCTGTACCACGCAGAACTGGAGAAGCCTATCTCCGCGTTCATTCATTATTTATAGACCATGACCACTTGGGTGGAACAATTTTTGCAAATTTTGGAAAATTGAAAACGGGTAGTGCTTAATAGTTGTGAAATGACCTCAAACTAGCGTGGTAAAAATTTTAGCCCTCAAAGTTCAAATTTACCCTCCCCAGCCAAAGCTTAAAGCTAAAAAAATGACAAAAGTTTTCAAAAATCGTAAAAAAAAATTGTTTGAAAAATGGGTTTAATACTGTTAATCATACCCAAAATAATCGAAAAAAATAATTTTTCATCTGTGCTTTTTTGAGGAGGGATACCAGAAAAACGTTATTTCTCACACTTTTTAAAATATTTGAAAATAATTCGAGAAAAATTCAATTTTGAAAAAATTTCAGTCGATACAGAAGTAGCATAACTCACTTAATGCATTGAAGTCATCAGAAGCCTTTTTTTCACTTCTACTGATTTTTTTTGAAGAATAAGAAATCAAGGGAAATAACGTATTTCACGTAAAATTAAGATATTTAAGGACCACTGGAAAACGTAAGGGAAGCGAAAAATCGCTGGAAATGGTTTAGATGAGTTCAAACAACTGTATGAAAGTCGTTTCAATTTAAATTTTTTTTAAATTGAATTTTTCTCTAATTATTTTAAAATATTTCAAAAAGTGTGGAAAATATAGTTTTTTTGACCTCCCTCAAAAGGAGGGTAGAGATAAAAGATTATCTTTGTTGATTATTTTGGGTATAAATAACAAAATTAAATAGATTTTTGATGAAATTTTTCGACTAAATTTTTTTATAATTTTTTAAATTTTTTGGAATTTTTTTAGTTTTGACCTTTGGTTGGGGAAGGTAAATTTGAACTTTAAGGGCTGAAATGTTTACCACGTTAGTTTGCGGTCATTTCACAACTATTAAGCACTGCCCGTTATCAATTTTCTTAAATTTGCAATAATGATCAACCCTAGTTTATAGTACACTCTGTCACACTTAAGAATGGAAATTTGATAACGATGTACCAACATTTCTGAGCAAGGAAATGCATCAAGTTGCAGTTTAAAAGCCATATATTTTTTGCTTTTCTTGTCACCATTGTGTAAACAGCTACCATTTCCTTTCTCCTCTTGTAATGAAACTCGTTATCAAATTTCTATTCTGAACTGAGACAGAGTATGGAGGAGAAAAAAGTTTTCTTTGCAAGCGAAGTCTTATTGATTTTTTTCTGGATCTTACATTCAGTCAGAATAAATTATAAATTGAAAGAAAGTTTTGTTATACTTACACAATACATAATTTTTAAATTTGTATTTATTTTTGACATTTTCTTTCGCAAGTATTTAAATACTATACATAATTCAAGTTTAAAAAAAATTGATAATTTTTATGAAATTTTTGAAGACAGCCTACACTCTAAAAATTTACAAACTCTCGTCAATATTATATAGAGATCATGAATTGAGTTTAGGCCTAAATATATAATTGTGTCGATCCTTGAAAGGTTTAAAGTGAACGAAAGCATGAATTAAGAATGATTAGCAAATTCTAAAGTTTGAAAAAAAAAATTGGCGATGTTTATGCTGAATCGTTTTTTTCTTTTATCTTATCATTTTATTCTCGAATAATAAACGAATTTTCATTATTAACAATTAAATTTTTATCACGCGAAAACCGCACTTTTTACGTTAAAAATATAAAGGAAAGGTCACTTATAAGATACTGGACCAGTGTGATCGAGATAATCACATATTAATATGATTATTAGCTATTCAGCACCATTTGTAGTAATATTAAAACTTGAAGAAATATCGTTTTCAGTATCCCTGCGACCCGTGTGCTCGGCTATATTGCAATAAAAACTTATGGTTGTAATATACGCCCCCTTTTTATGATATATCAGTGCGAAATGGAAGGCAATCAGGCGTTTGAAATCGATATTTTATAGCAATTGAAATGTTGTTAATCATGAGGTTTGTGTACCTACCTATATATGTAGAACCTGCTATCGTACTGGCGAGCTTTAACAACCCATTACAAACTTACACCAAGTTTAAACATATTTACTTTTAATGATGCAACGAATCGAGTTTGATTTTCGATGATGAAAATGAAAAGGAAAAGGAATAGGAAAATGAAAAAAAAGTACGAAAATTTTTGGAACATCGTTCACGCACGTGTAATTCGTGATACAAGGTATTATCGACCTCATTATTATCTGTTTTAGCTTTAATGTGGGCTATTAGGGTGAATGCATAACCGCAGTGGTATCACGAAATATTACAGGGTGGCACTCATATTTTGCGACTAACAAACTAAAACTGTGCGTGTGTATCACTGCTTGCCTGGTACGATTATAAAAAGTATTTTTTTTTTCGTTCTGTTTCTACGGGTTTTCATCTTCTTATTCTTTCTAAAAGAAAATTCCCTCGTATATTTTACATTTTTGTCGCATTTTCAAAAACGTAACCACTTATTACAATATTAATGGTTGTTCTTGTTCTGTGTACTTATTTGTCAAATGAATTGCTTACTTGCCGTGCATAAAATATATACCTATGCTTCACCTTCTATGTGGGTAAATGAGATTTTTAACCTATCGCAGTTTCAAAGTTAGATAAGAGTATGATTTTTTAATTGTTTTGTTGGTAGATAAGATGTGTGTTTTTTAGTTTCTGTCATTTAAATTGTTTCACTTTTTTTTCACTTGTGTCAATAATTATGGCTTGTTTGGGACTATAAAAAAGCAGGTATAACTTTCTAATAATGAATGATGTTTATGTTTCGTAAAATTTTGGGCTCGAAAAACTAATCGCATTTTCTACGATTGATACTCTGTTTTGTTTTTTTTTTACTTTTTTTTTACTTTTTTATTATACTGGGCGTGTATAATTGCCAGAATTGTTACGTCCAGTGTCGATTACTAGATTTTATTGGTTAGTTTTGGAGATGAAGGAAAGGAATTTGTTAATTTTGTCTTCATCATCGGGTACGTTTGGATTGCTTGTTTGAATTTTAAGGTGGCTACGAGTTTGATTGTGGTTCGGGCATTCAAAGAGGAGATGATGTACGGAGATGGGTTGGGCATAGTAGAATTGACACGTAGGTTTAGGGGCTTTTTGAAATAGATGATCGTGTGTGAGTTTGGTGTGTCCAATTCGGAGCCGTGTGATGGTCACTTCGTCTGTACGGTT
>FIZR01026475.1:0-13262 GCA_900060175.1 Ferrisia virgata
TCTGTTTGGTAAAAAAAAAAATATTCCGTTGTTTTTCTTCTTTTTTTTTTTTTTTTTTTTTAAAAAAAAAATTTTTTTCCCTTTTTTTTTTTTTTTTTTTTTTTTTTTTTTTTTATGCGTGATTATTATACGTTGTTTTGTAGTAACTTCGGTTTGATAATAATATAAACTATATTTGGAAAACTGTTCCCATTTCGGTTGCATTCGCTGTTAAATACATTTTCAACGAGTTGATCGAACTGTCTAGTGTGGATTGTTTTTGAATTTGTGTATATGGTTCGTTGACCAGTAAGTAAAAACCATTGGTTTTTTTTCTCTCTCTCTCTCTCTCTATTTCTATTTTCATTATTATTTTGAAATTGAAAATCAACGTCAACGTGACGACGACGTTGTTATCGTTACGAATCTCAGTGGAGTGTTGATAACCTTCTCGATCGAATACATTTGTCGAAAAATTCTCCCTTTGGTTGGGAAATTTTCTTTATTACGACAGATGTGTTAGTTAAATTTGTATATAAACAAGTGTAAAAGTTTTAATAGGAGATCTGTACAAGGCCAGCTTTTATGGTGTGGAAGATCGAGAAAACAATAAAATAAATGGTATTATTTTTAAATTTTATCTAAAGTAGCTCGAAAAAAAATATCAATAGATGAAGTTGAGGCTCTACTTCGTTGATAATCACCTGAAGCTTTTAAGTATAAATGAGTCATAGTGACGAGCTTTTAAGCATCGTAAGTTATCTTTTTTGTATCTTTTTGACTGAACGTATCGATAATTTAAACATTATTCACGCATTCAACCATCTTGAAAAAATATGTGTTGCAAAGTTGAAACGACCAACGACAATGCTAAAAAGTAAAAGAAAAATAATGATTTTTTTTTTCTTCATCCACAAACGTTGATGATGGTAAATTTATTTCACTTTTTAATATGCATATGCTTTAATGGTATCGACGACCGACGACTTCGTGTACTTTATAAGAAGTGTTTTTTATTCTTTTTTTTTTTTTTTTTAATATGCAGGAAATCTCTTCGAATGGCGTATAGTCGTATATTGTCGAGGTCAGATTTTTGTTTTTAATAATACCAGATAGCGAGATAAGGTCGATGCAATCAGCTTGCTGCTTTTTTTTCTCTTTTCCCTTCCTTCTGTGAAATATATTTATTAAAAAAAAAAAAATACGAAGAAGAGTTGTTGTTTACTATTCTGGTTATAATATTGAATTGATTATGTTTTCAAATAGAAGGTGTCTTTTTTTCCCTTCGATGATTTTATCGTACGAATTGTGAAGAATTTTCCTGGTTAAATGAATTATTTCTGGGTGTTTTTGTTTCGATGTAGATATCTTAAGTATCTGGGCAATGAAGGGTGAAAGTTTGTTTTGTAGGGGGATTTTTTTTCTGCTGATAATTTCGATGTAACTTTTTTTTGCGTTTTTATTTTA
Source organism: Ferrisia virgata (assembly GCA_900060175.1). Taxonomy (NCBI): domain Eukaryota; kingdom Metazoa; phylum Arthropoda; class Insecta; order Hemiptera; family Pseudococcidae; genus Ferrisia; species Ferrisia virgata. Next base: position 1,447 of record FIZR01026475.1, read on the forward strand.
TCAACAAAGGTGAAGGATGTTTGAAAAATTTCGAAGACAGAGTGTAATTTAAGCTTAATTTTATTATGCTTTGATATTTTGGTGAAGCTGTTCATATGCTGCATGCTGCATGCTGCGAAAAATCCATTTAGAGAGAATTTTAAAATCACTCGAAGGACTAGAAAATATGCTCTTTAAGCTACTCATTTCCCCCCTTCCTCTTCATCTATATGTCGCCTAATAGAAAAAAAATACCTACTTGATTTGATGATTTTGATTTTTAAGAAAGCTCGAATATTGATTAAAGCACTTGTCCCATATGTATTTTTAAAACTGTATTAAAAGGCTGCTCATTCATTTAGTTGATCGAGTAATCTGGCGGAATTTTTAAAAAGTAAGAAAAAAAAACCGCTATTATAAATCTGTTGAAAAAAAAATGTTTAGCAGGATACACGTTTTGTTGGTGTTTTATGATTTTTTTTATATAATATATAAAAGCAATTTTTTAATGCGAAGAATTGAGGAAATGGATGTTAGTGATGCACCAATGTAATGGTTATTTATGTTGGTGACAAAAATTTCTGTGAAATAATTAATCATAGAATTTGTTTGGTATGGTAATAAACCGTATATGTGAAACCGTCGAAGGTACGAAAATAATAAATAATCGTGTAATAATAATTATTGGAAAAACATCTAATCGTGTACTTCCGACCTTATTTATTTATCTTAAAAAGTTGATTAATAATGGCATTGAAATTTCCCAACAATTAATTCTTATTATACCGCCAAAATTTATCTATCGGATGAGGAAACTTCGGGAAAATAGATAATGTTCTATGTGTTGGACAAATGTTGAATTTTCTGCGACGTAGCGATAATTTTGAGAAAATTAATTATTTTGTAATGTACTAAATAGAGTGAATATGAAGCGTATTAGATGTATAAATGTGAAACTTTCGAGTCATACTTATTGAACACCCTGTGATATCAATTAAAATGTTTTTTATTTTCCTTCCGAAGCTTCCGCATTGATAAAATTTGGACTATGATATCACGTTCGTAATCTGTACCCTTTTTAAAATTATCATGCGCGTTTTTTTTTTATTTTTTTATTTTATTCAGTCGAAGAACTTTTGCTCGTTACTAATTCTAATGAAAAAATTTTGTTTGTTTGGATTCGAAATAACAGTCGAGCGAAGAATTTTCAATAATGATTGCTGAGAATATTATGTTGACTTAGTGCGTGAGAAGCTTGTTTCAAAATCATTTTTAAATATTTATATTAATTTTAGAAGGAAATGTATCATGACTTTTTTTATCGCAAATTTAATCAGCTACATTTTTTGATTCGACCTTTTTTCTGTATTTCATTTAGGAAGAAAGTTAGTGGTAAAGGAATGTGTTTACAGGATACAAAAAAAAAAGTGGATATTGAATGTTGTTCGGAGAGTCGTGTACAACAATCTCATAAAAAAAAATAGACATAAATGTTTCTGTAATTAAATTCTAATTTGACTGGATTGTTGTGAGAAATTGATGAATTGTTTTTTTTTTTTATGTGTGTAAGTATTGTAAATAAGGTAATATTGATAAACTAAAGTTTTTTTTTTGTTTTTTTTTTTTTTTCGAAAAACTTTAATGTTGAGATATCTTTTTTATTAAATTTTTATATTGAAAGTACCAGAATGTATAGATGTTGTCATGTGTATGGGGTACACTATACAGGGTGTCCCAGTTCAAGTGCTTACCCTTTTTCATGTTCTTAGTGCGCATTTCGGATTTAAAACAGCTGTATTTATAAGAATTTTTACAGAATAAACAAACATTTCAATAGAATTCAGTGATGTGGTCAGAATAAAGTAACGGTGTGGCCTGAAACCCCCCCCCTCTTTTCTTTGAGGTCGAAATACTTGGAAGTTGTTAGTAAATTTAAAATGTATCGTTCTAAAAACTTGTATTTTTCTTTTAAAAAAATTTCCTTTTTTAAACTCCATTTATTTTTTATTTTCACTCAAGACATGCTTATTTTTAAAATTTTATTTTATTTTTCAAAATTTAGATTCGAATATATAGACCTTTTTCTCTTGTAAATACCTCTCGAACAAATTTATGACCCCATTTCCATTAATCGAAGATATTTGTATCCCAATAAGTTTTTAAAAGTTGACAAAATCTTAAAAATTAGGCATACCTCCTTGCTCAAAATATCAAAAAAAAAAAAAAACAATTTCATGGAAAAAAAATTCTAATTTTCAGTGGACCTGAAATAATAACTTCTTTCTCTGCCATTCTCCAGGACACTGAAAGTGTGGCCTGAAGATAAGAAATGTTTACTGTACTGGAAGTAACTTTCAATGCTTTAAAAGTAATTTTCAGTGAACTAAAAGTAACTTTCCAATAGGCCAAAAGAAATTTTCCATTGAAATCAACTTTTAATGCTCCAAAAGAAACTTTCCACTGAAAATAACTTTCAGTGCTTCAAAAGGAATTTTCAGTGAACTAAAAGTAACTTTGAATAGGCCAAAAGAAATTTTTAGTGAACTGAAAGTAACTTCAATGGTTCAAAAGAAACTTTCCACTGAAAATAACTTTCAGTGCTTCAAAAGGAATTTTCAGTGAACTGAAAGTAACTTTTAATTGACCAAAGGAAATTTCTCATTGAAAGTAACTTTCAAAGGCTCAACAGAAACTTTTCACTGAAAATAACTTTCAATGCTTCAGAAGAAATTTTCAGTGAACTAAAAGTAACTTTGAATAGGCCAAAAGAAATTTTCCATTGAAATCAACTTTTAATGCTCCAAAAGAAATTTTCAGTGAACTGAAAGTAACTTTCAATGGTTCAAAAGAAACTTTCCACTGAAAATAACTTTCAGTGCTTCAAAAGGAATTTTCAGTGAACTGAAAGTAACTTTCAATTGACCAAAGGAAATTTCTCATTGAAAGTAACTTTCAAAGGCTCAACAGAAACTTTTCACTGAAAATAACTTTCAATGCTTCAGAAGAAATTTTCAGAGAACTAAAAGTATCTTTCAATGGCTCAAAATAAATTTTCAGTGAACTGAAAGTTCCTTCCGATGGACCAAACGAAATTTCTCATTGAAAGTAACTTTCAATACTCCAAAAAAAATTTTCAGTGAACTGAAAATAACTTTCAATGGCTCAAAAAAAACTTTCCATGTTTCAAAAACCAATTCTCATTGAACTCGAAGCAACTTTCAATGCTCCAAAAGAAATTTTCAGTATGAAAGTAGCTTTTAATGGCCCAAAAGAAGTTTTCAGTGAATTGAAAGTAACTTGCAATGGCTCAAAAAAAACTTTCCATGTTTCAAAAACCAATTCTCATTGAACTCGAAGCAACTTTCAATGCTCCAAAAGAAATTTTCAGTATTAAAGTAACTTTCAATAGATCATAAGAAATTTTCAATAAACTGAGAGTAATTTTCAATGCCATAAAAAAAATTTTCACTTTATATGCTTTCAATAAATTGAAATGGTCAAATTAGAGATAGATTTACTAACACAAATTTTTCCTAAAATTTTCATCTCCTGGATAGGACTGGAATTGACTACAGAAAACTTGGAACTGCTGTTGATGCAAACCATACAAAGGTACTTCAATTTTTTTACCCTGAAATAGGTGTTTAATGAATACAATTTTTAGAAATTTTTCACATTTGGGGGGGGGGGGGAGGTCTTTGAAAAATTTGAAAAAGTATCGCAATGCGACGTTTTTTGAGCCTTATTCTCCTGAAATAAAAAAGATACGCGAATTTTTCATTCATGGAACCGATAAAGGAGTGCTCTGCGATGTTTTCATCTACGTACAAATTTTAAACCCCTACTTCAATTTGGAGGGTAGATATACGGGGGCAAACTAAAAAAAATTATAAAAACTGCCGAAATCCTCACTTTATCGATACTACAAAAAAGTGCAGTGGAGCTGAAAAGTTGAAATCCCTAAAAGGCGCATCTAGGACTCCTACGAAATGTACGTGCCAAATTCAAATCTTTTAATAATTTAATTTGAAGGGAAGATATGCTCGGAACAACTTTTTTCAAGGTCAAAAACGGAAAAAACTCTTTATTTCTCCCCTCCTTATTGATATGGCGGAGGGGCTGATTTTTGGCCATGTTACACAATTTTTGATTCTGTATCGATTAGTTTTGAGAACGAACAATTTTTACCATTTTTGTGCCTCAGCACCCCCCTCCAACAAATTGTAGGCGTAACTGAATTCCGACCCTAAGTCATCCCCACTCAAAAATATCGAATCTGCTGCACAAATTTGAACGATTTTGGTCTATATCGAGCTGAGCAAATTATTTTTACTTAGAGGGAGGGGAGAATAAAACGGTCTTCTGAGACTCCAAAATGGATTTCGTCGATACTCTCAGTCCATCAGCCGTAGATCGAGAGTCCGTAATAGCCTTATCACTGAAAATAAAGCTAAAAATTTGTCATGGCATTAAAATTTTTGCCGAAGAATATAATTTCAAGATTGCGGCATTTGGATGCAATGAGGAAAGGGTCCTGTCGTACTCCTTTGATCCACGCTCAGTGTGAGAGAAAATTTCGAAAAAAGCCTATTTTGAGCACATCGTTTCACCATCCATATTTATATCAAAGAACAGCCCCGGGGGCACCCCTCCCCCTCTTTTGAGGCAATACCTAGTACCTACGTTGTTGCTGGTATTGAATCTCGTTTTCGCATAAATTGAAGTATTTTTTTTTTCTTCAGTCTCAATATAGGACACCTTATATAAAAGACCTGTTCAATGTGAAGACTTTTACGCGAAAAAAAGGTATCGAAAATAGGTAAAATTACAAACGCTGTGTCGTTAAGATGTACGTATCCGTGCAAAATAAGAAAATACAAAACTACGACTCACGTTGCTCGATGTCGCTGGTACAAAATTTTTAGCAACACTTCGCTCGTCGTAATCTAAGCGTATCTTTTGTAGCATCTCTTGGCGGATAAAATTATTCACAATGTAATTTCGCGCGGTTATCCTTTAAAAATAATGTTTTTAAATAAGATGGTATCCAGGATGACATTAACACGGAAAAGTAATTTGTTATTTTTACGCTGAAAAGAAAATTTCGTCGTCGTTGGCAAAGTCGACTTTTTGTACCAGTACGTAAGACGATGACGATGACGACGACGACGACGAAGAAGAAGAAGCTAAAAAGCATCCTCGTATAACATGATTAAGTTACCTTATAACAACTTTGTGTTGTATGCTGAGATGTGCAAGTAGGTTCCACCTTCTTCTCGTATATACAAAACGTCTACAACAACGAGAATGGAAACCAAAAAAGGAGAAAAAAGTGAAGAACTTGGAAATAATGGCGAGACAGAGATGAAGAGAGGGAAGGCGATGGACGATACGAAATTTGGTATTCTTTTATATCCGCGGTTTAATTTACTTTTGCACATATCTCTTTCAAGATATTCGGTTTATTTTCGAACTCGCGGACACAAATTAAATTTCTGAAAGGTTTACGAATACCAACGAACCGAAGATATTTTCATTAAAGTACTTGAAGATGCTCTCTCGTTGCCATTGATCTGCCTACTGAACAAAAATCTCGCTCGTTTTTAATATACATGTAACCATATTGTAGACATACTGCGAACCTAGAAAATGGCAAACATTTTTTTAGTTTTGATTTTGTTGATATTTTTTGATGGAATTTTCAACTCGAGTACGCTAACCTTGCCCATATCGATGTTAATTTGTTTTTGTTTGTTTGTTTGTTTGTTTTTTGGGGGGGGGAATTCACCCGTATTATACGTGATGCCATAAGGACAACGTAGTCATTGACGATTGTTATTCTTATGCGTATAAATGTGTATTGGTGAGAGATACCTACATTGCCAATCGGATGTATTATTTGCATGACAATGGCGGTTCGTTATTTGGCGTATAAATGTTTCCTTCCTTCCATCAAAAGCTCTCACATTGGTATCGCGTCCTTCTCATATATGTACATATATGTATACACGTATGTGTATTTGTACATCTCTTCTCGTACTCGTAATATCCTCGATTTGCTTTTCGGCGATGGACCATTTCGCGTCTAGAATCTAAGCCAAACCCCATTTTAAACGTCGTCGTTGTAGTAAAAATACAATGCAAAAGATGCATCGCAATGGGTTGCTTTTTGAGTCTGATTTTCGTGAGCAGAGTTCTACATTCGTAGGAACAAGAAGAAGTTATCTGTGATGTTTTAAATTTTCATTCAGTGGTAGGGGTACTGGTCAGACCTGTACGTAAAGAGGTAGTTTTGATGGTCAAAACCCCCTCCTCTAATGGATGAGAAAAATGAAAAATATGAATTTTTCTAGAAAATGTGGCCATTAAAGCCCAGCAAATATTTGTGAAAATGCAGTTCCGAAATTTTCGTTCAGTATATAAAATTTTGGAATTTACCAGCACGGAATGAAAATTGGAATTCAACTCTCAAGCTCCCCCCTCCCCCTTTGGACCGATCGTTGGCACGTGCCTGGTACTGGTAGATGTTTAAGTGAATCCTTTTGAATGCACATGCCAAATTTCAATCCCCTAACGCAATTTGGAGCGGAGCTAAGTGCAGAACAGACCTTTCTCAAGTCCAAAAAAGGAGAAGAACTCTAATATCCTCCCCCCCCCCACCGCTAATTAACTTAGGAGGCTAATTTTGGGATATTTTATGCAGATTTTGACTTGCTATTTCAGATCCCCAGCACTCTCTCCGCCAAATTTGAACTTGACTAAAATTTAACCCTAAATCACCCCCACTCAAAAATATCAAATCCGCTGCCAAACTAAGTCTACTGCCCAAATTTGAGTGCTTTTGGTTGGTATCGAGAGTTGAGCAAATGATTTTTAGTTTCGAGAGTGAGAAAAAAAAGAGGAGAAATTAAATATCTAACATGGCTAAAAATGGTCGCAATGGTCTTCTAGGATCTCAGAACGGATTTCGTTGTTAGCTTCCCCTCCCTCCCGCGTCCACCATTCGCTATAAGTCGATAGTCCAATAATAGCCCGATTTGCATTGGCAATATGAGCCAGAAAATCAGTCTAAACCACGCTTTCTGCGATGGTTTTTCTACAACAGTGGTAGGGGTGTTGGCGTAAAAGTGAGAGGGGGGAGTTGAGAACAAAATTTTCCATTTTTAACGTAAAAATTCATTTCTGTATGCGAGAAAAAGGTAAACTTCGGTAATTATTACTTAGAGATGTAGCAAAATACCAATTTTTCGACTCTTAAATTTCTAATTTTTGAGGAAAAACTGTCCGTGAATTTCTCCCGCACCCCCAGCCAGATATTTTGATACCCCCCTAAAATACGTATCTAGAATGTCTACTAAATCTAAGTACCAAATTTCAACCTCCTTGATCAATTTCGAATGGAGATACTCGTAGAAAAAAATCTGCAAAATAAAAAAAACGACCAAAAACGTACTTATGAGGGGGGGGGGGAGATGCAATGCAGCTAAATAGTTGAAACACCTAAAAGGCATATCTATGGCCACATACCATATTTCAACCCTCTAGCTCTATTTCGAGAGGAGATATAGGTGAAACAGCATTTTCACAAGGTTAAAGAGTGAGAAACCCCCCATATCTCCCCTCCAAATTGAAGTAGGAGGTCAATTTTCGAATATGTGGTACAACTTTGGATTCTCTATCGATTGGCTGAAAAAGGATCAGTTTTTGCGTTTTTGGCCCCCTCAGTGCCCCCTCCCCCAAATTGGAACGTGAATGAATTTTGACCCAAGGTCATCCCCACTCATATATATCTGAACCACCGCCAAACTAAGTCGATTGACCGAATTGGAGCGATTTTGGTCGGTATTGAGCGGAGTAAATGCTTTTAGTGTTTGGGAAACAGAAATTAATAAATAAAAATAAATATCTGACATGGCTAAAAATCGTATTAATGGTCTTCTAGCAGCTTAAAACAAATTTTAATGTCTTTGATCCCCCCCCCCTCATCCCCTCCCCTTCTTTTGATGTTCTTGTTCTCCCCCTCATCCCCTCCCCTCATTCGGCTATATATCGATAGGCCATAATAGCCTGGTTTTCATTGACAATGTAACGTAGAAAATCAGCTCAAAAAGCATCGAAAATAAGAGGAAAAAAAACAAAGTATAAAACCTATCGTCGCGAACCGGAAAATACGTAGTGTTTTAGTCGAATGATGGAAAAAGAGGGAGGGGAGGAGGAGAGGAGGAGGGGTAGCTGATGGAAAAATACGTCCCTGCGCACGTACTACAGACAAATCGTCTCGCTCTCGATCTCGGCGTGCATCTTTAATGTGGTACAAAGAAACCGAGTTTTGCGAAAACTTTCGAAAAGCCATTAAATGGTATTTTATATGTTTTGAAAATTTCCAACTATGGCAAACACGCCTTTTGCATTTGTGATAAGCATTTTAATTTCATCCTTACGCTGCTGCGCTGTATACAAAATACAGCCAACATCGAGAGAAATCATGCCGAAGAAAAAACTTATGGCGAAGTTTTATACTTACTTGTTTCTTCTCTTCGATGTTGCTGAGTTTTTCATTTGATCCGAAGAAGCCACAGGCTAAGTGGAAGAGGTGACGTGAAAAACTTACTGGCGAATTGTTTCAAAAAGCAAATAAAAATTTCAAAATATGCTGCTCATCGGAGTTTTGGAATTTTTACGTTTTAGGGTGCTCGCTCGTGACGACGATGTGAAGTATTTGCAGTGCTAAGCAGTTCAGGTAGTTTTATTTGATATTTTTTCCTCGTATCCCGTGTGTGAAGAGCTTTGCTTCGGCGATGTGTACACCGTTTTAGGTTTTATATTTTACTCTTTCGAATAAGTATCTGAGTCATTCGATTGTACTTGGTGTAAGAGTGAAAGTTTCGGTAATCGAAAACATCATTTTGAAGTGTTCAACAGGCGTCTCTGCCTTGATTAGGAAATTCAATTTAGCCATCGCATCGTACCAATATGTGTACCTCTACCTATTTACTTACCTGTTAGAATTTAAAAAATTAAATTAAAAAAAAAAAAAAGAAGGAAAAACTGGTATGTTTTGTCGCTGTTGTAATTAAAATTAATTATATTTTTTTTCAAGTGTGATGATGAGTTTGCGAAATTTAATATGCGACGAAAAAAAAAATGTAAGATAAAATTTTCATCATATTGATGTTGTGAAAAAAGGTGTTGCTTCTTGCTTCGTACGATTAATTTATAAAATGGACCATTTTACGTTGGAAAGAGGAAATTGTTAAAGTACAAGGTGCTTATGTGTTGGTACGATTTTTATTTTTCATTTAATGAAAGTTTGAACCCTGATTAAGATTTAGCAACTTTCTTTGCCTAATTATTTGTAATTTTTGTCGAAGTTGTTTGATTTTGAAGGTTGTAAAGTGTATTTTTTTTTTCAACATTTAAGTAACCAGTTTTTGAATTCGTATGTGTTTGGAAATTTGTATTAAAATAAAGACATGCCCAGTAATCCAATAATAAGTTTTCATACAAAATTATTTTCAAGTAAATACTTATTATATGGTTTATTTATCGTAGAGAATTTGGTGCTTTTAATGATAAGGGAGGAGGCAGGGGGGGTAATGGTGAAGCATAGCAAATTTGGCATGGTACGATGATGAGATTATTCAAGTCACAGTCAAATTTGTATAGCTTTGGAATGCTGTTTTGAGTTATTTTTTTCATAATTTTACGTCCAGCATACGAAGAACTATGCTGATCTTCAACATATTTTCTTTCAGATTTTCATATTTTTTGAACTGAAAATGACATTTTCAATAATATTTGAAGATTTTTTTCGCTTAATTTAGTTTTCTCATCTGCGTAGTGAAATTTTTAGCCAATTTTCCATCATTTGGCTTGTTTTTTAAAATGTAAAATTACGTTTTTAACAGTTTTTCTCTCGTTTTACATATTTTTCGAAGAACTTTTAACGATTTTTTCGAACAATTAGTTACTTCATTGTTTTTCTTGTTTTGTGTAATTTTTGAACTGTTGAATGACAATTTGAAAGATTCTGGAAGATTTTTCTCATTTTTTTAAAATGTGTTTTGAGTTGAAACTGACATTTTGAATGATTATTCCAAGATTTTATACCTTTTTAATAAGATTTTTCATTGTTTAATGCTTTTGAGCAGAATAATAACGGGTTTGCCATCATTTTACACGTTTTTTTACCTATAAAACTTTTTTTTTTTTTGCTTTATTGAAACTTTAAATAGGAAATTTGAACGATTTTTGAAAATTTATACTTTCATGCTGTAAATTGACATTTTAAAGATCTTTTTTTAATTTTTTGCTGTTTTTTGAGTTGTAAAATGACATTTTTAATTATTTTTCCCCATCATTTTATACGTTTTTTGAAGATTTTTTCCTCTTTTTTATGCTGTTTTTGACATTGTGAAGGATTTTTTCTTGAGATTTTTTTCATAATATTGCATTAAGCGTGAAACAATTAACCCTTTTTGAAGGAATTATTTGGTTTTTCTTATTTTCCAAGTTGTAAAATACCATTTTGCGAAATTTTCCCTTTCTTATGCACATTCGTTTACAATTTTTTTTTTCGAATTTTTACGCTTTTATTCATTTTGCACGTTAATTATGTTTAATTTATTGATTTTTTTACGTTTTTGAAGGTTTCTTCTTCAATTTTTAGCTTGGCTTTTTGTGTCTTTCTGTCAATGAAAACCAGGCTATTACGGTCTATCAAACTACGGCAGACGAGCGGGGAGAGGGGATATCAACAAAATCCGTTTTGTAATCCGAGAAGACCATTGCAACAATCCCCCCCCCCTCTCTCTCTCACAAAATTATTAACTCAACTCAATACTGACCAAAATCTATCAAATTTTGAAAATAGGCTTCAATTGTTGAGCCATTTGATATTCTGGAGTAGAAGTGACCTCGGATCAAAATTCAGTTGTGTCCAGATTTAGGAATTTAGGGGAGGGGACACTGAGGGGCAAAAATCACCAAAATTCTTCTTCTTAGTGCCAATGATAAACAATCCAAACATACATAATTTTTCCGAAAATGAGCCCCCTAGGTCAATTAGGCTGGGGATATAAGGGCTTTTCCCCCTTTTTTCACCTCGAAGACGGGCTCTTCCTCCCTTATCTCTCTTCCCAATTGAGCTAGGATATTGAAATTTGAAACGTAGATTTAGTAAAGGTCTTGGATGTGCCTTTTAGGGATCTCGTTTTTTCAGACCCATTGCTCCCCGTTACACCTCAGAAAAGTAATTTTTTGTATTACACCTCTCATAGCCCCAAATATGTAGTTTGTTGGCCGGTTTCTGCTCTTTTTTGAGTTTATTCTTCGTATAAGTCTCCCCCCCCCTCCAAATTGGGATGGGAAGTTAAAATTTGATGTGTGAATTTAGTAGGGCTTCTAGGTATGCATTTTAGAGATTTCGACTTTACAGCTCTACTGCACCCCCCTCCCTCCTCTACAATACCCCAAAAAATTATTTTCTGTAGGTTTTTCTTAATTTTTGAGTTTGTTTCTCGCCCATCTCCTTCCCAAAATGGACTGGGAAGCTGAAATTTGTTATGTAGATTTAGTATACGTCCTAGATGTGCCTTTCGATGGTGTCGACTTTTTAGCCCCAGTGAACCCGGTACCCTCACTATTGATCTGAAGCGATGGTTTTTTTTACTGTTTTCAAGATACGAACTGGCATTTTGAATACATTTTTTTTAATTTTTAATTGTACTGGGCGTGTATAATTTCAAGATTTTTACGCCCAGTGTTGAGTAGGTTGGGAAGGTGGGGACTTGAATTTGGTGGCTCAGGTTGAGTCTGCTGATTAGTAGGAGGATTTT
>FIZR01026476.1:0-108011 GCA_900060175.1 Ferrisia virgata
AAGGGGAATTAGGCTTATCGAGATTTTTTCTTTTTTTTTTTTTTTTTTTTATTTATTTTAGATGCTTGTTTGTATTAGAGTGTTTTTGTTATCGGGACGCAGAAGAAGCGATTAGATTTGGGTTTTTAATTTTTACGTATTGTTTCGCTTTAAAGCGCAGATGGGTATGATTTTTTTTTTTTTGTTGCCTCTTTTCTACATATACGAATATACTTGTAGTACGTAACCAAATTATCCGAATGGTAGGGTCGAGAGGAGGGAAGTGTGTGAGATAACGAGAGGCGAACAGCCTCCGGTGATCTTCATATAACCTTTTTTTTCTTTTCCTTCTTTTTTTTTTCATTAAGTAAAATGTTTTGAACGTGGCGTCGTAGTATTTTTGGCGAAAAATAAATACGCGTGCGAAAACGCTTTGTATGCAAATACGTGTGTCTGCGTGCGTACGTTGGATGCGATATAGAGGTCGAAAGCTCGACGAGCTTTTCATATACAATAGATACAGGCTTTGGAAAGATATTTAGAATAGGACGAGGATGCTTATTTTGGAATAAAGATAGAACTAGAGATTTTTTGTTGAAAGTTCAATATTACGAAAATATTTATCTGAATTTAATTAATCCGTACTACCAGATTTTATAGCCTTCACTGGGTCAATTTTGTAGTGGTATTGTGGGGAACATTAAAAAAAAAATACATCTTTTTAGGATTTAGAAAAAACTCACAAAACAAAATTCAAACCTCGAAAGAATAAACAGGTCAGATGAAAATACGAAATATCAGTCTCTTAGACCGATTGAACAGAGTTACGAATGAGATATCGTTTTAAAAAATCATCAACAAATACTCAACAAGTCACTTTTATAGGACTTTTTCTTTAATCGAAAGGACTTAGAACACAGATCTTCCAAAACACTCCATATACATAATAAGTCCACGTACTAGATTCCAGAATCACCTGAGATCAATTTCGACCCGTTGTGACCGAGATACTGGTTCTAAGTCACTTTTTTAGGATTTAGAATACAGTGGAAATGGACTTAGAAGAAGTCACAATCCGCAAAAGAATTGACATTTAGAATTTCACCAACTTTCCAGGTTAATTTGGACAAAGCACCGGTTCAAAAGTCGCCAACAAATACTCCTAGAAGTCACCTTCATAGGACTTGGGAAGATTTTCAAAAGTACTTAGAAGCCGCAACTCTAGAAAGTGGAATATTTCCGAAAAAGTACATATACATAATAAGTCCACATACTAAATTCCAACTCCTCCTAGATCAATTTGGACTTACTGTCAGCGAGCTACTAGTTCGAAGTCACTTTTTGAGGATATGTAAGAAAAAGTAGAAAAATGAATTGAAAGAAATCAGTATCCCAAAAGTCACTTATTTGAGGATTTAGAAAAAAAAAAACCGAAAGGACTTAGCAGTCAGAAGCTGAAAAAAAATCCGTATATGACACGCCAGTGTTCTATGTCAATTCGAGTAAAGTATCGACTTAAAAGTCACCAATGCAGTTTCCAAGTCACTTTTGCGGGAGTCTAGGAAATCCTACAAAAGGATTTAGATGCCGAACCCTCGCATATAAAATTCCAAAAACTTAGGTCAAAGAGTTAATAATCTAAATACATATTCCAAGTCAATCGTTGGGGACTTAGGAAAGACTGCTTGAGGATTTAGAAATCAGAACACCAAAAAAACAAATTCTTTTTGGATACGTATTAAATCTAAATACCAAATTCCAACTTTTAAGGTCAATTTGACCGTGATGTAAGCTTCACTCGTGTGACCCCCCCTCTCCCCCTCACTTCTCTTTCAAATATATTCAAAATTTCGGTTTCACGATATTCTACACAACATGATGTTTCTGGTGATTTAGTTTTGGCGTCCAGAAATTTTCATAATCGTGTTCACACCCTTCTCCTCCCACCTCCCACCCCAACCATATCACCTCTCTTCCTTTAATTCCTCTTCACAAACGCGTATTAACGTTCAATTTGGGTTTTCTCGCCAAAAAAGCCAGACTAAAAGTACCAAAAAACTTCAACTTCGTGTACATTTCACTCGATTCCCAACACTTTGGAGATTTAAAATCCAACTCCTTCCCATATTTTGAGAAACGTACCCATCAATTTAGCTACCAAAATGAATAAAAACTACATTTCCTCAACTTACACGTGTAAATTTACGCCAACGTCTAAGTTCAACTGCAAACTCCCTCTCATACACACGCACACAAATACCGAAAAACAAACAAAAAGAGTAAAAAAAAAAATCTGAAATGAATATTCCAACACTCGAACGAGTACGTACGATGAAACATACCCCTCGAATCGTACAACAGACGTGGGAAAGAAGGGTACGGTGCGGCGAATCTCAGACATTCATTAATTTTAAAATCGCAGTAAAAAAAAAAAAGGCAAAAACAAGAAGAGACTCGGCTATAGAATAAGTTGACAAAAAAAAAAAAAAAAAAAGTAAAAAAGAAGGAAACACGACAAGGGCGGCAAAATTCTAAACGACAATGTTATGCTGCGCTGGTGAAAAAAGAAAAAAGTACCAAATAAACACGAGACCATTAACGAATCTCATTAAGAAATATCCTTTGGCGAACTCGAACTCGAACTCGATGCAGCGAATATTTTCTTCTACCACTTTTTTTTCCCCTCCTGCTCAAAAAAACTTGATTCTAAAGAACACTATATTACAGGTAGGTAGGTAGGTAGGTGGGTACGAATTACACAAAAGTGACTCTTTTCTATCGTGTATTCGCAAAAAAAAAAAAAAAAAAAAAAACGTATACTTTTACTCATCATATTACGTAATATAACTCGATTATATGGTACGAAAAAAAAATCTAATTAGATTATTACCGATAAATGTATTATTAATCGGGTCGTAAACACGTACGAATATAATATGGGACGAAAGGTGATGCGAGAGGGGGGAGGGAGGGGGGACGCCAACAACAACACCAGCACCAGCACCGTGCGGGAGGAACTATAAATTGTAAAACGGTTGACAAGAAGAAGCGGTAATAAGACATTGGAACAAAAAAAAAAAAAAACAACACCAACAAAAACAACCAAAAGAAAAAACTCGACGACAAAATAACACAGACACACACACACACACTCTCGTATAAGAAACACCATCGTTGTCAAAAGGGATGAGTACGGGTCAAAGGGGAGGGGGGTGTCCGGAGCGCCGATAAAAAGGGTAATGGTGAGGTAAAAAGACTAAAAGATTATTCATAGTAGCACACAGGTGGGCCAACTGCTTTATACCGGTTTGCTTCTTCGTATACACACACACACACACACATACAGGTCTACTACTTGTTTATGTATGTGTACCTACAATGCGCGCGGAAGATACAGAAAATGTAATTTTCAACTCTTACGTACACACACACACACACTACACGCCAAGAATTAACATAGCACCGACCGTACGTAGCGTACGCGCACACATATTTAAAAAAACCTTGAAACTGGTTATTTTATCAACAGCTAAACGATGAACAAAAGCTGTTAAATCGCGCTCAACCCGGTTTTAACGATCAAAAGAGCAACGCCAAGTAGTCAAATGAGTACCAACGTGTGTGTGTGTGTGTGTGTGTGTGTCTGTAAGTACCTAATACCTATTACATAGCTAAAATATATGAAGCAAAAAAACAAAAAAAAATCGACTTTTTTCGCCTACTTGGTCGTTTGTCGTTTCATTTGTTAGACATAAGGTAGCCAAAAGTACTAAGGCAGGCAGGCGTCTTCATAGTTTCTAGAACTAGCTACAGTAGTACATTCGACAAAGTAAATTAAACCAGACAATGTCGCTCTTCGCTCGCAGCTAGCTATAGCTAGCTAGCTAGGTAGGTAGGTAGGTAGGTAGGTAGGTAGCTAGGTACGATACTTTGACACGAGCGAGGTGAAAATCATCCTCAGCACCGAAGGGAATAGCTGTGTAACTCTTTGTAACATCGTCATTGCCATTTCCATAGACACACACAGACACACAGACACAGACAGACGCAGACGCGTAAAATTTTACCACGCTTAGGTAAACGAAAATTTTACAACTCAGAGACGAACCGTAGGTAAAGGTATGTTCATGTTTTCAAATTCGCATTCAGCCTGCGTCTAAATTTCAACCTCTCGTAATTTAATTAGAATTTACACGTCCGTACCTTATACAGCTAGGCCAACATAGTTAGGTACATATAACGTCGAGACATAAATTTTAATAATGTGCCCTACGTAGAGAACGACCCAGGCCTATACCAAAGCGTTGGCATAAAATTCCCACAGCGTTCGTTTCAAAAAGCCAGACGCACGCGGTGTTAAAAAAGAAAAAAAAATTTTTCCACCTAACGCATTTACCTAATGGCTTTAGGAGTGTATCAGATACATATACAAGAGAAAATCGTTAGTTAGATGATGCCTCTTCATTTTATCTGCAGCGTAGTAGCTCTACACCTAAAATACCTGTCTCTCTAGATTGTACATTTACATACCAGCAATCTATTAATGAGGCGGCCTTTACAGTATACATACGTACATTGGGTATATACACGACGTATACAGCGAGGGAACGAAGGGTTACCCTATAAACCTCTGCGCAACAAATTCCTCAAAATTTTCAGCCCCTTAGTAAATCCCACCAGGTATCTGTTTATAAGCCGAAATGAAATTTTAGACGGTGCGCTGCTGCACGACCCACGCACGCACGCTTCTCGATGATTAAAGCCGAATATTGCCTGCATCATTTCGTATATAGCTTACCTATTTATTACCCATTCTAACCTACTACTCTTTTAAGTCGACAAATTCCAACGATAAGTCAAGTAGGCCTACTTAAATGTACAAGGATTTAAGGTGCTCTTGTTATCCCATTCAATATGAATTCTTTATCGGAAATTTTAATCTAGCTGAAGTAAGTACCTATTTAAGTATATATGAAATTCTACAAGGTTAATTAATATAGGTATCGTAGTGATTTCGTCTTTTTTGAAAATTTAATACCTATCTAAAATATACATATACGTCTACGTACGAACGACTGAAACTACTACGTAAAGTTTACCCAGATTTTCTTGGTATACTTTTTTTTTTTTTAGAGAAAAAATTTTTGGTTTTGAAAATTTTTTTTGGTGACTGATTTTCTTCGCTAGTGTGAATATGAATGTTGTTTTATTTGGTAAAGAATTGAATCGTGGCAGTGCCATTTAGTTTGTTTTCAAATACAATGAATTGTTTCAATTTCCAAACACTTGGAGACATTTTCAATTTTTTTTTTTTTTTTTTCATAGGAGAATGGGGGTGTCGAAAAAGAACTAAAGTGATAAAATCACATAGAAAGGGGAAGAAGTCAATCATTAAAAGTATACGATAATTTCAATTTAACTCATTAGCCTGATTCTCTGCAGATATGGTGGATAAAGGGAGGAGTACCAACAAAATCCGTTTACAGGTCCCAGAAAACCGTTGAAACGATTTTTGGTCATGTCAGGCACTTATTCCATTCTTTATATGTTTTTTAAATGAAAAAAAAATTTTTCCTATTTTAATTTTTTCATTTTTATTTAATTTATTTTTTCAATTTTTTTAATTTTAATTTTTTTTTAGGTTCACTTTTATTCTTTTTATATTATTTTTTTTTTATTTCACTTCGTTATTATTTTTTTTATTTCATTTTTTTTTATTTCATTTTTTTCTATCATTTTATATTTTTATTGCCGAAATCAAAAATTATTCACCCACTCGATAGGACTGAAAATCAGTCAAATTTGAAGCTTGGATCAAAAGCGGTATCACACATGCAGAAATTATCCCCTTGCTTCAGATTAGGGGGGGAGAAACGAGGGGTTTGTCGCTTTTTGACTTTGAAAAAAGGCAGTTGCACCCATATATCCCTTCTAAATTAAATTATAAGGTTGAAATTAGACATGTACATTTAGTAGAAGCTTGGGATATGTCTTCTGGGGGTTTCATGTTTTCAGTCCCATTGCATCCCTTCACAGCCCCAAAAAAGTAGTTTTTTGGCCCACTGTTTCCCTTTTTTTAAGTTTTCTGGCACACATAACTCCCCTCTAAATGCAGCTAGGAAGTAGAAATTTGACATATAGATTTAGTAAGCGTTCTAAATATAAATTTTGGGAGTTTCAACTTTTCAGCCCCATTGTATCTCCTCAAAGCCCCAAAAAAGTAGTTTTTTGGCCGATTGTTTCAATTTTTTTGGGTTTCTGGGACGCACAACTCCTCATCAAAATGCAGCGAGGAGGTTGAAATTTGGTATATAGATTTAGTAAGGGTTCTAAATATGAATTTTGGAGGTTTCAACTTTTAAGCCCCATTGTATCCTCTCAAAGCCCCAAAAAAGTAGCTTTTTTGGCCGATTGTTTCAATTTTTTGAGTTTCTGGCATGCATAACTCTTCTCTAAATGTAGTTAGGAAGTTGAAATTTCATACGTGGATTCATCATGGGTCCTAAATATAAAATTTGGAAGTTTCAACAGCATAGTCCCATTGCATCCCCTCACAGCCCCAAAAAAGTACTTCTTTGGTAGGTTTTTCTTAGTTTTCAAGATTCTGGCACGCATAACTCCTCTCCAAATGCAGCTAGGAAGTTGAAATTTGATATGTGGCTTCATCATGGGTCCTAAGTATAAAATTTGGGAGTTTCTACTTCTCAGTCCCATTGCATCCCATCATAGCCCCAAAAAAGTACTTTTTTGGCTGGCTGTTCCTATGTTTTGAGTTTCTGCCACACATAACTCCTCTTCAAATGTAGCTAAAAACTTGTAATTTAGTACATAGATTTAGTAAGGGAATTATAAATGACTTTCTAGAGTTTCAGACTTACAGCCCCATTGCACGCCTTCACAATCCCAAAAAAAGGGTTCTTTGCCAGGATTTTCTTATTTTCTCACTCTATTTCACTAAAATTTCTCTTCCAAGTCAACATAGTGAATTGAAGCTTGGAATATAAATGTAGTAGGGATCCTATATGCGCCTCAGGGAGGGGGGAGGGGGTTCAACTATTCGCTCTAATATCCACCTCAATTTGCATATCTGTTTTACTTTTACGTGGTATTTTTGTAGTTATTATTTGAATTTCAATAAATATAACGTTGAAAAACATTGTAAAACTGAGCCGATAATTTGTAATAAAATGGAAAACCATTTTCATAGAACTCGATCCAATCTCACTACCGTCGACAACTTTCTTCGAATGCACCCGTCCAACACGTTGTTGCGTAGGGAGTTGAAAAGCTGGCAGGAAATTTCCTCTTTTCACATCCAATATCATACGTACAACATACTATCTATTCCCATCTTATACGCTATCACATGCAATACCAAAGACCTGCACACATACACAAGAACCATGATATAGACAAGGTACGATGGTGTAAGAAAACCGGCATTAGTTACCAATGTGTATGCTCGCGACGATCGCATCTTTCCTTACCTTATACCTCTCTCAATACCGCCTACCTCTCTTTCTCTGCCTATGTACACGTACCTACGTATCTCTACATCATACAATACAAACACACTTTCACACAAATATCGGGAGGGAAAAAAGAAAAAAAAAAATACATACTTACATACACTTACAATAAAAAAAAAAAAAAAAGAGAGACGAACAACCGAATACATACAGGAAAGAAAAACCAGAAATTGTAAACCGAATAACCTTGAAATGGGGCAAGTACGGGCAAAGCGAGCAAGTCTGAAGGGAACGAGGGGTCAGACATTAGAAACCCAGCGAGCCAATGACCAGGAAATGGCAGGAAGACATCTTAACCTTGAAAATGTACCAAAGTGCGTCATGTTTTAATATCTCTTCTTCTCTTCTGCTCGGTTTAGATAGACTTCTCTCTCTCTCTCTCTCTCTCTCTCTTTCTAACTCTTCTACACGGTACCTCGTTCACTGTTTCTGGTCGTTCCGCCACCACCTCTGGCACGTCCGCCGCACATCCCATCCCATCCCATCGCATCGCATCGCATCGGACGATTATTTATACATTTACATTTATATATATACACACACCGATGTGCCATGCTTCGTGCTTCGCTCTACACTCCGCTCCACTCCGCTCCGCTCCTCGTCTTCGTCTTTATCGCGTTCATAAAGGTAACGCACTTCCGCGCTCGCGCCAACTATCGCCATCGCATATCTACATACATACTACTTGCTTATGACGAAGCTACGAAGAGCAAAGGGCAATAATACAAAACCAGCAGAGAGAAGGTGTATACCGAATGCAAGTACCTATACAATACGTTTAGTTGCTTACATAGTAGTATTTTGTTGCCGTCTTAATGTATAGCCAATGCTAAAAGGCTACATTCTTCTCATTTGGTGGATTTCATTCAAATGTAGCACCCTCTTCTTAACACACCCCCCTCCCCTCCTTCCACGTCAAAATTATGAAATTTATGCCTCTACGTTCAGTAGCACGATCGATAAACTACGTACGAGTCACCAAACTAAACTCTGCTGGATCATGAAAATCAGATCATATTTACGGCTCGCATATCGGCAACCATTCCACCCTTGACACGTTCACATAACATAATCAACCTATTACAAGGGTGGTGTAGACATAGCCGAGCAAGATGAATAAACATAGGATGGGTAAGCGAGTGCGGGTACATAAAAATATAAACAAAACAACACTTACGGTTGGTTCTATTCGAATAGAAAGGATGATGAGGTCTAAGTGCTGACGGCGGACTCGTTGTCGATGTGGCCGTATTCGTGCTCGTTGAATTCGACGAGGTGTATTGGTTGTTGTAATAGTGACTTAGAAAGTGATTACCGGAAGGATTAGCGGTATTGTAGCCGGCGACGGCGGCAGCCGCCGCGGCAGGAGATAGGTGACCCAAATTCGTCGACGATTCGGGACTTCGTCTGCTACCATTGCACGGAGACGACGAGCTAACACCTGCAAAACGTGACGAAAAAAAAAATTCTAAATTATAATAAAAATCAGAAATGTATTAAAAAAGTGGTAAAAGTTGCGTGTCCTATGGGTACGAGTATATGAACCATCAGCGCGAGCCTCTGCCAAGCCATACTTGGCCAGCGATTTAATTCAGATACCCTGATAACCCCTTCTGCGAAAAATAATATCAATTTTCCAATTCGCGTTCTTCTACTTTCGTGGTAGGTTCTTCTCATCCACGATCTGCGTGACTTATCGCAACATACGTAGTCGTTTCGAGAACTTCTTTCATAATAATAATAATAGTAATAAATGTTCAATGGTCGTATCCTCAGAATCCCACTAATGAAGACCTGGATGAATCAATTTCGTCAACGAAGGTAGTCGCTGCTAATCGACTATGATTTTGTCCCAAATGATGAACTCTGCGAGATACGATCGAGCGTAGTAGTTCTCTTTTCTCGTAGACATAATTTTACTCGAATGATAAGAAAATGGTAGTTTAATTGGTAGTAGAAACTAGAGTACTTTTTATCCGACGTATATTAATTTCAATTAGCATATTTTTACGTAAAATCGTTTCGGTTTTTGAGAGTTGAATGTTGGAAAAAAATTGTGCATATCTTCATTTTAATTAAACGAACCATTCGCTTATTGGCTTGATTTATTTATTAATAATTCACTTCGAAAAAAAAATATTTTCCAGAATCAGATTTATAATCTTCGCGGTGCAATTATCGCTTTTCTCGATCAAATTTTACGTATGAAAAATAAATCAAATTATTCAAGGTAAACTTAAATCATTAATCACGATCGCATTTTGTTAATTATTTTTTTCCCCCCTACTCTCTCAAACTGATTGATAATTGTTCGTTACGAATGATAATGCGAACAAGTCGAATAAATCACTGGACCTGTTTGAACGAACGTTCGGCGTCGCGTCGTGTTTTGTTTTCTCGCTTTTCGTGAAGATTTCAAAAAACCATTCATTAAGAAGTCATCATACGCGTGTACTTGTGACAAGTACTGATCACCTGATGACCGAGTGATCGAGATCGATTACTGGGTTGTTCGGTTCACGCCGTCGCAAACAGATATTCGAAACAAATGAAACGAAATTCCCCATAAAATACCTTAATTTTGTCAAATAATCGATTATATCGAATAAAACTGATAATCGATAATCGATTGATTTATTTTGGTGATTGGTTTATTGGTTTTTATTTATTCGGTCAAGCATCAATACACGTATTTCGATATTAAAATCGATTTTACTTTCGATAGGTAATAATTTATTCAGTATTTATGACAAGCTAAAAAATCAATGTTTTCAGAAAACTACACGATCAATTATCGATCTTGACATACAAATTGTCGACAATCGAATTCAACATATCAACTATCAATAATGGATTATGACTTATTTACTATTGATACTTGATATTAAAATATCAACTATCGATAGCCGATTCTGGCATATTGACTATCGATTATCGATTTTGACATATTGACTATCAATGATCAATTCTGGCATATAGACTATCGATAATCCATTTTGACATATCGACTGTTAATGATCAATTTTTACACAACAACTATTGATAATCGCTTTTGACATGTTGACTGTCGATGATCGATTCTGACATATCGACTATCAATGATCAATTCTGGTACACAGACTATCAATGATCGATTTTGACATATCGACTGTCAATGATCAATTCTGGCATTAAGACAATCAATAATCATTTTTGACATATCGACTATTAATGATCAATTTTGACACAGCAACTATCAATAATCGATTTTTACATACTGACTGTTGATGATCAATTATGACATACAGACTATCAATGATCGATTTTGACATATCGACTATCAATAATCAATTCTGGCATACAGACTATCAATGATCAATTTTGACATATTGACTTTCAATGATCAATTCTGGCATACAGACTATCAATGATCGATTTTGACATATTGACTATCAATGATCAATTCTGGCATACAGGCTATCAATAATCATTTTGACATATTGACTATCAATGATCAATTCTGGCATACAGGCTATCAATAATCATTTTTGACATATCGACTATTAATGATCAATTTTGACACAACAATTATCAATAATCAATTTTTACATACTGACTGTTGATGATCAATTATGACATACAGACTATCAATGATCGATTTTGACAAACCGACTATTGATGATAAACTTTGACATATCGACTACTGATGACCGATTTTGACATACTAACTGTTGATGAAAAATTCTGACATACAGACTATCAATGATCGATTTTGACAAACCGACTATTGATGATCAACTTTGACATATCGACTATTGATGACCAATTTTGACATATTAACTATAGACGGTCGATTTTTCACATATAAACTATTGATAATCGATTTCCACAAATTAACTGTCGATAATCGATTTAGATATGCCTACTATTAAAGATCGATTTTGACATATCAACTATCCGTGATCGATTTAAACATATCGTTTATTGATAATTAATTTTGACATATTGATTTTGATTTTCAAGTCAATATCTGTGTTGATCACATTTCTTATTCATTTATTCAGATATCAATCATACCTGACTCTTATCAAAAATCGGTTTATAATCGATTATCGACAGTCGAGTCAATCGATTATCGATTTTGAAAATAATTAAAATCTATTCGTTTATCAACTACTTTTCTCTCCCAGTCTCACATGACATCGAGTCCAATTCGATTTTTGTAATTTTTACAATCGATTATCGATGAATTTTTGAAAACAAAATACGAGTAAAAGTAACCACCCAATTCTGAATTCTAAACAAACATCTATTTCTATCTACAAACCTTACATTTCGACACTACATGCCTTACCTCATCTCATTATCCACCTACAGAAAAAAAAAACTAAAAGAACCCATTCCCGCCATCATCATCATCATCATCAACAACAACAACAACTCGATCACGAAACTCAACTCAGCATTGGGAAAACAACCCGGGCGTTGTACAAGACAGCAAAAGCCAAAGCAAAGCAAAGCAACCAGAGAGAAGAAGACATTCGAAGTAAAATGTAATTTGCGAAATTCCGAGCATTCTCGTCCATTCGCATAATTCCACCTTTTAGAAAAAATCCATTAACCCGTAAACGCAACTACCGTAGCCGCCCCGCGTCCAGAACCCTTCACAGTGTTTCTCTACTTTTTCACGTCATTAATCCTTAGTTGGTTGGCTTATGCTGGCAGACGGTATGGTACATGGTATATGGTATAAGGTACGGGACGGTGAAAAATACTCCCAGTTAAATGAATTGCGATTCCGCGTTGACACTACACCATATAGATTAGGCCGGCCTACTACGGTAGACTGTGTATAGAATTAGTCAACCCGAAGTAGCGGACAGCATACTGAATGAAGACAACAGAAGAGAAGAAAAGAAAAACGCATAAAAAGGCCCTCCTCGACCAACCAGTAGGTAGCGAAACAGATTCAATTAGTTTGTCAACCGGTTGGTTCATCGGTATCCATTGTGTACGGGTAAAAAAAAAAGAAGAAAAAAAAAAGAACTTTCAATTTCTACGATAATATTTTCGCCTAAAGCAAAATGGACCCAGCTTCTATTGAGGACTAAACACGTCGTGGTCGCACGTCGCGTTCGATATAATTAACAGAGTTCATCTTCGCGCTATATGTGTGACATACAAAGCCCATTGAAGATAATGCGAAAATAGCCCAGAAAACAACATTAAGGGTAAAAATGATTGGTTGACCACCCACCAACAAACCCTAAATACATTGTTTCGCACTATGTTGCACTATACTGATTATACGTTGTTTTCTTTACGTTTGATGGCAGCACTTTTCATTTTCTTTGATTGTGAAAAAGAAAAAAAGAAAAATGATTTCAATGTACACGACTGATGAATGATGATGAGTTCATATACTCGTATTTTTATTTTTATTTTTTTTTCGAATATTGGCCTAGTTATATTTACATATGCTATTATTAATCGGTAAATATTTATTTTTAACCTGATTTTTTACTTGTAGAGCAGGGACGGAGAAGTGGGGGGATTGGATTAAACAGATTTTATTCGGCTTAAATTCAAAATTAGTTTAAATAGATTTATGCAAGCTAATTCGAGGGGAAAGAGAGGTGAGCTCAACTAGGATCGTTTGACACCTCCCCCTCCCCTAATAAATATCGTTGTACAGGCATTTAAAAATTTAACAAATGAACTGTTTCAGAATTTCAATCTAATTTCCAATCCAAATAGTGGACCTTGTAGACAAAAAATTTTCCTACAAATTTAGTCATATGCTTATTTTGCCTATCTCCATTACTGAAGGGGCTGCATTCGTTTGAATTTCATGAGCCCCTTCAAGAAATCAAGATAGACAAATTTTGTACATGACAAAAAATGCTGCAAAAGTCGCCTACTACAAGACCCACTGTACAAAAATACGATTTAAACGAATTTTTAGCTTACAGAATTTCGCATTGCCTTACCCTATATAAAATTTTCAGTACAAAAACTTTGTCCAAATCTTGGTTTCGAATAATAAACCACGTGGTAGACAACTTTTTCAGAATTTTTCGTCATGTGCATATTTTGCTTATCCCCATTATTGAAGGGGCAGCATTCGTTTGAATTTTACGAGCCCCTTCAAAAAAATCGAGATAGGCAAATTTCATGCATGACAAAAAA
This sequence comes from Ferrisia virgata, assembly GCA_900060175.1. Lineage (NCBI taxonomy): Eukaryota > Metazoa > Arthropoda > Insecta > Hemiptera > Pseudococcidae > Ferrisia > Ferrisia virgata. The sequence goes on from FIZR01026476.1 coordinate 13,677, forward strand.
TTCCGCAAAAGCTGTCTACCGCAAAGTCCATTATTCGAAACCAAGATTTGGACAAATTTTCTACGCTAAAAATTTTACACGGGATAAGTCGATGCGAAATTTCGCAAACTAAAAATTCGTTTAAATTGTATTTTTGTACGGTGGGTCTTGTAGTAGGCAACTTTTGCAGCAATTTTGGTTATGTATAAAAAGTGCCTATCTTGATTTTTTGCAGGGGTTTCAAAAAATTCAAACGAATGCTGCCCCTTTAATAATAAAGATAGGCAAAATAAGCACATGACAAAATTTGTAGGAAAACTTTTTGTCTAAAAGGTTCACTATTCGGATTGGTAATTTTATAAAAATTTTGAATTTTTAGATGTCTGAACGGCGATACTTATAGGCAAGGAGGGGGAGGGCGAGGGAGGGGGGTCAGACTATCATAGTTTAACTCGCATCTGCCTATACTACACATCTATACTAAAGCCATTTCCTCAACTCCACGACTCCTGTGGCAGGTTTTAAGAATTTTTAAAATGGCATGAAGATGGGTAAAAGTGATTGATGAAAAGGTTCAACTTCAGATCAGTTCATAAATTACACATCTAAAATGAAACATTTTTGAGTAATCATGAGACAGGAAGAGGGAATTTAAAAAATTTCTTTAACCTTGAATGATATTTAGCTACACTTCGAGCCTTCTAAACTGATCTAGCAAGCAAACTGATGTTCTAGATGGGTTTCTTGCAGTTCAATTTTTCAGTACCTCACCATATCTGGATGATTTCAAAAGATATAGCCTTTTTTTTTGGTAATTTTCGATATCTTCAAACCAAATTCTACATCTGAGGAGCCTTCCAATTGACTCGGAGAAGCTATAAATTTGGAATCAATACAAAGTCTTGCTCAAGTCGACTGATCTGCTGGTAATAGAGGATGGTGAGGGTAAAGGGGGAGGGGTTGGAAATCAGGCAAAAAAAGTACCTATCAATACTTACCTTGATGGTGATGGTGCGGGTGATGGTGATGAGGATGAATGTGTAAAGGAGGCTGTAATCTAGCGCGTAGTTCATCGTTTGACCCGTGACCGCTACTACTGCTATCGACGTCGGAGACACCTGAGTCAGCAGGGCTAGGAGGAAGCGATCCTTTAAACGTGTAAAAAAAGCAAAACAAAAAGAAATATATACATAGCGAATATATCCTGTATACACGTCGTATATTAAATATTAGAATTAAATTAATTAATTTCGATCCGCATACGAATTCGGCGCGCATATAAATTTATCAATAATATATTTATTATCATATTTAAATTACCATTTAGCAACGCAACGTTCGATATAACCATCTGTAGAGGTATGTAACGAGCCTAGATTGTACATTGAGCAATTGACATGGCTGGTATTTAAACGTAAGGAATTTTTTAATTAACCGTATTTAACTGGCATTTTTATATGCATCGCGAGCCACCACTAGCAGAGGTATCGATAGTCGATGCTTTTGCTTTAATCGCACATATCTATTACAAAAATATTATACCTGTGTATAGAGATTTAGCGAAAGTGACAATCGCAAAGAGTCTGATCCGGGCTCTTTACGGTCACGTGATTTGAAAGATAACCCGTTCGATACACTCCACACCGCACAATGACCAATTCGAAGAATTTATCCGCAAATAAACATCTGCCATGGTTTGATATTATTTTCTTGGCTGTCCGATTTACTATAGTACCAGTTCAAACTTGCAGAAATATATATATTTAAAAACTTCGCTCTACCCGCAGTACCAACCAATCGTATACAATCATATTCAGATTCATCGTCTGTCTGTCTGTCTGTTTGTGTGTGTGTGTGTTTGTTGTATCACCGCCGCACCGCGCAGATAATACACACGAGATAAAACGAGCGGCCAGCAGAAGAAGGACGAGAACACGGTACAGGTCCCGTTTAATACCAACCATACACTTTATGTATATTTTTATCCCGTATATCATATCGTATTAGCCTATTAATCAACACGACAAGATGTTCGAGTTGAAGCTACTACGTATACTGTATGTAGCTGCAAGGGATCCTTTTATTTTATTTATTTATTTTTTCTTTATCAACCAACTCGACGACGAACAACAATAGAGAAAAATGGCCATCGTCCAGTACTGCCAAAGTTATACGGCGGATAAGATTTTTAACCCCTTCCGTGAGAATGACTTAAACACGTACTGTCCATCATCAGCAACCACCAAATGTGTACTATTTACCGGACGTCAATTGACACTACCGCGTCATTAGTCACGCTGTACCAACGAATCGCCTTCTATTTTCTTTTGTAATACACCCATAGGGTCTCGTACGAGGTTCCTACCTACATATACAATCGAGTCTTATAAACCGGACAATTTTTAAACGAAACAAATCACAGCGAAGGGATGACCAACAGTTCCAAAAATCGACGATTTATTTATCTACACCAAAAAATACGTACTACGTAATACATGCAAATGTGTGTATGAGTGTGTGTATATGTAATGTACGTATTACATATTAACCATATCAGATTATAATGACGATGATCGAAAATGTAGTGGGAAAAACAAAACAACAAATTAATTACACAAATGAACCTACTTACAAATACCTACAATACACATACATACATATGTACATTGCGTAAGTATATAATTCGCCTGCACTGGAGGAGGGCAAAGAGTCACATACATAATAGGCTTTTCGTATCGACGCAAAAGCAATTTCCTGCCCGAAGTAAATACTAAATACGTCAACTAATTTCACTCTCTTATCAAAAAAAAAAGATGTTGATACGATAAGCAAAACAAATACCGACGTATTGAAGCCGCCTTTATCTATACTATAAACTACACAAATACCCAATAACAACAACAACAACAACATTCGATGAGTACGTATCGTATCCTACTACTACGTAATCTGTAATATACATATTTTCTTCATAAATACTAGGTAATGTATGTATGTATGTGTACTTTCTTCCGTATTAATTTTTTTTCATCTTGATACGATATGACGAGGCATAGGGTAGCGGCGGTGGGGGGGGGGGTGTTTCATAGTCACATCACGCTATCGGAAATTTCATTCTCGGTACATATTAGCGACCTTTATATTGTATTTTAAAAAGCATTCTCTCGTCTTCGAAGATGAGGGTCCTTGTGTTTGTGACATGGCGATCAAAATAAGGTTAACGTTTTGGTTTTTTCAAAATATCTCGGCCCCTATGGGTGCTACGTTGAAAATAGCTCGATGTAAAATTGAAGAGCGTTAAATTTTCTACAAGAAAGGTTATTATCATTTTTTCACGACGAACGATGAGTATCGATCTAGAGCGAGAAACAGACACGTTGGATGAAAATGCAAATTTTTCGCAAATATCTCAATTTGTATGGTCTGTAGATCGAAAATAGCCCGAATAAAAATTAAAGAGGAGGATCAAATTTCTCATAAGAAAGGTTATTTTGATCCGAGTTTTTCGCTTGAAGGGTAGCAGAAAGGAGGGAGAAATCGAATATCCGAGAAATACTGACTCTTTTTTCGCAATTTGCTTCTTAAAATGCAGACAGGTACTAGGTAATCGAGCGAAATAATTAAATAATTATCAAAAAATCAAATTGGGGCCTGGGGGGAGGAGGGGGTAGGAACCAAAGTCTCGAATTATATGTCAAGAGTGTCGCAAACGTATATAGGGCACTCAAAATTCTCATTTTAATTTTTACCATAATTTAAGGCCTTAAATCGACATATATCTCGCGGAGCGGTGAGCGACAGGGGGTGGATTCAAGAGCCAAAATTTTGAAATATTTTGCCATGGCTTTTGTAATGCGTGTTTCTGATAACGACTCATTTCAAAGTTCGCCATAATTATTCAACCATAGAATTGTAACCAGGGAGGGGAGGGGAGGGGGTGACATTAAAAAAACAATAAACTTCTTCAACAACGCATATACCATCAAAAAATAATTTCTTTGATTTCTCTGTTCCCCCTCCTACCCTTCTGATCTAGGATAAAGCAAAAATCTCGAAAAGTTTAAGGCTATTTTATAGAAAATTTGATGCTCGACAATTTTGATTGGAGCTATTTTTTGCAAACAAGCAATAGAAATTGAGATAATTTCAAAAAAAACTTATTTTCACTGTTTGTACTATACGATTATATGTATGCTTGTTGCGTGTTCTTGCTCCCAACTCGGTACATATCGACCCTAATGAAAAAATGCTAATAACCTTTCTTATAGCGAATTTGATGCTGTTTAATTTTGATTAGAACTATTTTTTGCGTACAAGCTATACCAATTGAGATATTTGCAAAAAAAAAAAACAAAAAAAACAAGTTTTACTTGTTGAATTATGACTGCACGTTTGCCTTCTTGTTGTGTGTTCTTGCCCCTAACTCGGCACATATTGACCCTAATGAAAAAATGATAATAACTTTTCTTATAGGAATTTTAATACTCCTTAATTTTTATTGGAACTATTTTTCGCATATAAGCAATAGAAATTGAGATATTTTCAAAAAAATTTTATTTTCATAATTTTTACTATAGGATTACATGCATGCTTGTTGCATGTTCTTGCTCCTAATTCGGTATATATCGACCAAAATGAAAAAATGCTAATAACCTTTCTTATAGGAAATTTAATGCTGTTTAATTTTGATTAGAACTATTTTTTGCGTACAAGCTATACCAATTGAGATATTTGCAAAAAAAAAAAACAAAAAAAACAAGTTTTACTTGTTGAATTATGACTGCACGTTTGCCTTCTTGTTGTGTGTTCTTGCCATAACTCGGTACATATTGACCCTAATGAAAAAATGATAATAACCTTTCTTATAGGAAATTTAATGCTGTTTAATTTTTATTAGAACTATTTTTTGCATATAAGCTGTACCAATTGAGATATTTGCCAAAAATCAAGATTTTTACCCACACTGATTAACATTGCATGTTTGTTTCTTGTGTGGTGCTTCCCCTAGCTCCACACCTATCACTCCTAATGTAAAAATTATAATAGCCTTCCTTGTAGAAAATTTAACGCTTTTTAATTTTGCACTGAGCTATTTTTAACGTAGGACCCATAGGGGTCGAGGTATTTTCAAAAAATAGAATTGCAACCACCTTTTTGTAAACATATTTCAAGAACAAAATTTTCTCCAACTTGAAATGGCAGTAGAGCCCCCCTCCCCCCACTAGCTCATAGACCATACCTTAGCTATCCGGTTACTGGAACATTTATACTCCTCTCGCCCTTTACAAACCCCTAAAAGCAATTACACAACTAGTGATATCCAACGATTGACGAATAATGAATTCTAAGAACCAAGTAATATTATCACGAAGGGTAAGATGATTCACCCTGCTTACCCTGCCTACGTTTACGGTCTGCGCCGTGCCGTCTGCAATGACCGGTTGTCCATCTTACTACTCGCTATGTACCGTGTACATATACATACATATATAAATGATCCCTAGCGTAAAAATATCCGTCTTATTACCGCCTGCATATAGTCGTTTCTCGTCAAATATTTGATTAATGATTGGTAATTTTTTTTTTCTTTTTGAAAACTTGTCGAGTATTGAGGATAAAAATGAAACCGTATTAACGCACCTTCAAAAAAAGGTGATAAAGAAGAAGAAGGTAAAAACCAGTTTAGTGTTTCCTTTTTTTTTCTTCTTCTTCTTTTTCTTCTTCTTCTACTTCTAATGTACCTATGTTTACGTATTATATATACTACAAAAAGATATACGCGTATAATGTACGTAGGATAGGTTTAAATATGTATTAAAATGAAGTACGGAGGTCTTCGAGGGTGCCCAGGAATAGACGTAAAGAGAGAGAGAGAGAGAGAGAGAGACCTACGCGATACAAGGCATCGCATTATAGTCCATCAGCAATGGTACTCTCTAATGCACGGTGTAATATACTGCCTTATACATATACGTACGTAGCTCTATACTTATTGACATCAATTGATTACCATGTCCGTGTGAAGCATTCTTCGCACGTGATAACATAATGAACCTGTTTTAGTATTACGTATAATCAGATATAACAATGCTCCATTGCTCTTAAATTAATACATAGACGTCTGCTTGCCACTTTTCAAGCTATCGGAATAAATGAAGAAGAAGAAAAAAAAAATCGAAACCATTTTCACGAATTATAATTCGTATAAGATAATTTTATACCCTTACCCTTGATCTTGGTCCAAATTGGTATTTCGATTACTAACATATTTCTATATTTATTATCGTGACCGGTAGCGGCTTCCGGTACAAAATTTATCTCGAAATGTGAAATTTTTCCTAATACGAAATTATAATCTGTTAATCAAATCAAGCGAAACTACCTGTATCGTGTAGGTAGCTATTTTTTTTATTTTATTTTTTTACTCGTTTATTAGATAAACCATCGTCGTCATTTATGGGTGTTTTATTTTTCGCCAACGTTTTTCGCACTGATTTAAAACCTTGACGAATGAAATTCGTCGCTAAGAATATTATCTCGAGAAGGGATTAAGCGTTTAGTAAGAAAGGTAGTATATGTCGAAAACAGTGTTGTCAAATTTACCAAATAATAAAGCTCCAAACGACAGGTCATCATTGTACACGTGCGCGTACTTAAAAAATTCGGCTCAAAATTCAGCATTATTTTCCAATCCCCCTCGTCTCGAATCACATGCCAAGTATTCAATAAAATCATAATTTTCTTTCATCATTGCACACGATTTTTTCCCCCAACATGCCCTGTAAAAATTTATATAGTTCCACGTAGAGGATATTATACAAAGTTCTCCCTCTCCCCTCCACTAATCATACGCCTTTTCGGCCCTTATAAGCCCCTCCCCCCCCCACCTCTGACTTCATTGATCTTGAAAAATTAACGATTATTTTGGTAGCTGACTATAATTTTCGGAATAAACTGGTTCAATCTGTAGGTTAAAAATTTTTCCAAAACAATCAAACGTTGAACTGAGAACTAAACCGGTTTCGGTTTCATTGTTGAAATTCTCAAAACTATTATCTGCTTTCGAGATGACGGAAACGATTGCACGATTTGATGAAAATTTGTTGCCTTGGTCTACGTTTCGTTTACAACTGATAAGCATTTTGTGGTCGTATAATACTCGATCTAGGTTCTGTTTTGATTCGATTTCACGTGTAATTCGACAGATTAAAAGTGTACAGATATTTTTCTCAACATGTAAGTACCCTGCGAGATAAGTCAGCCTATTAATCGTATATCGACAACCTATAATATAGTTCGTGTGTAAGTCTGAGTATCAAATATATACCAACGTAGTAGTAGTAGTAGTAGTAGTAGTAGTAGGTCTATTAATGAACGGAAATCGATAACAAATCGTAAATGGAAACGGCGATTAACAGGTTAACAAACACAATCGACAAAATACTCAACTTACACAGAGCTGATATGGATATGGAACATCGATAAAAATAATAGTAATAAAAAAAAAAAAATTTCCGAATATCGTTGGAAAAACAAATCGAAATATGCAGGGTAGGTGAAGGGAGGAGGGAGGTAGGGAGGGGAACCCTGGAAATATTTTCTTTTAAAAATTTATGAAAAAAAAAATCACGGTGCGAGACGATTAACCGATATGAAAAAAAAAAAAAAAAAAAAAAGTAGGTAATTACATACGTCACGCTGGGCGCGAAACAGCGATTTAAATTATCGCAGCGGTACGTCCGGCCGTCTCTGCTGTGTTACCAACACGATCAATTACTACTGATACTTACTACGTACCATAATATCGCAGGTCGTTCTCATTACGTAACACGTACGTATATAGTTGGAAAGAGACATAGATAGAGAAGAGGCATATGTACGTAGAAAGAGAAAGGAGGTGGTGGTGGTGGTGGTGGAAAAAAAAAGCCAACGAAAATCTATATCGGTCGTAATTTCTGGTGTAAATTAGAGCAGCAAGTAGCGACTATCAAAATGCTACTATACCACCACGTTAATACCAAAATATGCGTCCAATTTAGATGGACATATTGCCAGTGTACGTACTACGTGATATGGCACCGTGTAACGTAAAATTTGCTTACTACCGCTTGTTTTGTGGTGATTAAATTCGCATATGTGTGGCGGATGGCGATGGCAATGGCACTCACTGGCCGAATGTCGTAGTGTGCGCGATAACGATGGAATTTTCCAAACCGACCGACCCGGCTGGTCCTGGTGTGGCGTCTTGCTCTGCCCATCATCATCTATCTGTGCATGGATAAGTGCATGCGAAGTGTGGTGATACGACGGTATGGTACGGGACCATATAGCATGGTAGTTAGCTCATTGTATCGTTGGTTCACAACTCGAACATCAAAGCTACCTAAAACCAGCTATCGAATATGATACGGGCACATGGCCAATTTTATCATCTCGACAAACGCTTAGCTTTATATTCTGATCTTCGTCGTCGTCGTCGTCGTGTAATGACCGACGACCGCGTTCAACAACTTCTAATTAACGAAAACGTTTTGCACGATATTAGGTTTCAAGCCTATGGTATGTAGAGATAGAGGTGTGTAACGAGGTTTATGCCCATATTAGGCCTAACTTATTGTCGAATAGTTTTTAATGTGGTACACAATGAGAAAGGTGTACTCGTCGCGAATGCTGAAAAAAAGTCTAATTGGGTAATAATCTGAGTTTTAAAATGATTAAAATCACAAATATTTGTCTTTATGATGGTTTCGGTTTCGGTTTCGGTTCGGTTTTTTACTATCAGTTTCAGTTTACATAATTTCAATCTGTTTTCTCATATTAGTTCAAATCTTGAAACTGTAGATAGTGTTTCAATTTCACTTTCTAAAATTTTTAGTTTCTAAAACTCAGTTTTAGTTTTTGTGTTTTCAAAACTGAGTTTCAAAATGTTACAGCTTATGGTGGGCACTACACCCGCAAACTGAAAAGGATGGACAGAACCAATAATGCGTATTTGTATATTTCACATGATTTTACTTATAGAGTTGGTTACATCGTATCAATGCAGGGTCCCAGAATATGTAGTGTATTGTGACATACTTTCTATGCGAGTAGTATCTACTACGTGTATTAGTATATGCAAACGCACAACACGATAAAAATTTCAGTTTTAGTTTCAGTTACAGTTTCATTTTCAACTTCATTTTTTAATTTTTTTTTTACATTTCTCCAAAATTGTAGAATTTTACGCATATAAAATTTTATTTAGATATCTCAAGCTTGTAGTTTTTTATTTTGAATCCTAAAACTGTAGATAGTGTTTCAAATTTAGTAATCTAAATTTTTAGTTTCAAAACTCGGTTTTTGTTCAAAAGATTCACCTTCAAGTTTCTTATGTTTTTGAAATTCGATTTAAAAATTTCATTTTTGAATTTCAGCTTCAGTTCTCGAAATTATTATTTTTTTTCAGTTTTCTCAATTTTTAGTTTCGAAACTTAGTTTTTGTTCAAAAGATTCAGTTTCAGTTTTTCGCATTTTCAAAACCTAATTTTGAAATTATATTCTTAATTTCGGTTCCCGCTTCAGTTTTTACAAAATTATTTTCAATTTTTTGTTTTAGTTTTAAAACTTAGTTTTTGTTCAAAAGATTTAGTTTCAGTATCGGCATTTTCAAAACTTGGTAACAAAATTTCAATCTTAGCTTTAACTTCAGTTTTTAGAACTATTTTTTAGTTTTTTTTTTATTCCTTCAAGTTTGTTACTTTCAATTTCAAATCTTAAAAGTGTAGACTGCGTTTTTTAATTTCAATTTTCCCAGTTTCAAAATTCACTTTTTGAAGTTGTTAATTTCCAAAAACTCAGTTTTTGTTTTTGTGATTTCAAAACTTAGTTTCAAAATATAAATTTTAGTTTACATTTCAGGTTCGACTTTCAAAACTGCTTTTTATTCAATTTTTTTTTTATTTCTTCAAGTTAGTAGTTTTGCACAGATGAAATTTAATTTCGGCACCTTGCGTTTGCAGTTTTTTAGTTTCAATTATTAAAACTGTAAATTATGTTTTAATTTTAGTTTTCCAAGTTTCAAATTTTACCTTTTGAAGCTGTTAGTTTCCAAACTCGGTTTTTGTTCAAAAGATGCAGTTTTAGTTTCCATATTTTCAAAATTTGGTTTCAAAGCTTTGATTTTAGTTTCAGTTTCAGGTTTAATTTTCAAAGTTACTTTTTTATTACTACGTTTATTTCTTTATGTTTGCAGGGGCATAATGTGAGACATTTTGTTTCAGTTTCGTTTCACATCTTAGCTTTTCTGAGTTCGCAAAATTAAAAACTTCGGTTTCAATTTTCTAATTTCAATCGTATTATTTTGAAGCACAGAACTCCAAATTTCTTGTTTTTGAAAGAAGTTTCTATACAGACTTTTACTTTCTATTTTTATCAGTCTTTCATTCCAATTTTGACTTCAGATTTCAATTTTAATAATCAACTTGAAATTAATAATCGGGTCGAGTAAAGCACGTGAATTTAATTAATTGTTCAAAATGATGAACTGAATTTCTGAAATTTTCTATTTCAAGGATTAAAGAAATCGAGAACTAGATGTAAAATTGAAATGAAACATCAGAAGTAATATTAAGATAAAGGATTGAATGTTGAACATTCTTAAAACCAATAATGAAGAAAAAAACACAATAATTTAGAAACTGAGACTAAAAAGTTTTGAAACAAAGTTTTGGAAACGTGAAAAATGAAACTCAGTCATTAAAAATGGAAACTTAGTTTTGAAACTGAAAAGGTTTAATACTAAAGCTTGAACTAAACAATATTAAAATTTAAAGCTAGGAAAACTGAAACTGAAGCAATCGTAATTATCACTGGTTAGTAAATTACTCATTATTATTTGTGATTTTTATTCTAAATAACTGAAGTTTCTATTCTAAAAACATAGAAATGTAAAAACTAATCTTATTTCAATTTTCAGCTTCTCTATCTTCAAGTTTTTTTATAGTTCAGTTTCAGTTTTTAAAACAAAGTTTCAGTTTTCATTCATTTCTCGTATTATCTTTTTTAATGGAGAAAGTTTCTGCTGCTCATTTTTTCAGTCAAGCTCAAAACTTGGAAACTAAATATTCCAGTTTTCAAACCCATCAGTTTCAACTTTCAGCTCATAGTTTCAAAATGGTATTTTTTTATTTTTAATTATACTTTTCTACTATTTAGTCTCAGTTTTTAGGATATTAAATGAAATATTTCGACGATTACCTTATAATTTCTCATTTTAGTTTGGATTTTGCTACTTTTACCAAAGTCATTAAATCGTCGAATTCATTCACCTTCGAACTTCAACCTGTTGATTTAATTTCTACATTTTTCAACAGTTCAAATCCCAAGCCACACGTTACCAATTTCGACTTTAGATTTTATTAAAATATAGTCATCGTGAACGACATAGAGCAACCGGTTAACGACCATGGTGGAAACCTCTCAGCCAAGACATATGGCACTAGGTAATATTTCAGGTGACATTTCGTCAACAAAGAGTGAAAGGAAAGGCCCGTGCGCCAATTCGAGTATATTCAGTAAGAAACAAGACGAAAGAAAGAGAAAGAGGAACAGAAGAGGAAAAAAATTCTAAAACTTACATATCGACATTGGTAGGTTAGGTAGGTCTAGGTACATCTGCCAATATATTCTACTCGCTTCGTTACCCTTTTATTTCTCTACCGTACAGTTCTCAACTCACCTTCAACCCTTCTTGGGACACGGTTTGGCAAAACTACGCGCACATTTATAGGCCTGCTATGCTATCGCAAAACGTAGGTCGTCGGTCGGTCGACTCGAATATAATAAGTATAATAAAAGGGACCGACGACGCGACGATTATCGAGTTTCCCTAAAATTGGAAACTAAGAATTTCAATGGGTTAGGCACCATCGTTGGGTAACCCGTGCCCAGCACTGCACCACCGTGCAATGCAACGTGCCGCATTATGAAATATGTATAACAAATATACATACGACAGAAAAACCCTTTTTACGCAATCAACCCCTCGAATATCTTGTTTTTCTACTTTATTTTAGATTTTTGCACCGCGCGCCATCATCATCATCATCGCTATCGTAACGATTGTGCAACTGTTATTATCAAAACGTCGAATCCTTTGCTTTTTATTTGCCCACATACACGACACACACACTGTACATAAGAGGACGTCGTGTACGTAGTTACGTATTATTATAATGGGCCTAACTGCGGAGGAGCCAGAAGCCAGGAGCATCTGCGCAAGCACACAAACCTTTATTAATGAAATTTTCCTCATTCGGCGTATTTTACCCAAAATGTCGTTACGTATTCGATTCGTTTCAAGAATATAATCCTTTACATGAACAGGCTAGGTTGGCAGATAGACAGACGGACCAGGGTAAACGACAATTATGGCACACGCGGTTTTATATACCCATATAAACAGATGTACTTACTCGATATCGAACCCTTTTCTTTAATTTTTATTTTGGCCTACGGTACCCCTCCCCCCTCTACCATGTTTCTGAATAATTTACTTTGTACTTCAACTTTACCATCGAAAATGTACCGAAATCGCAATTTCACCATGAAAATTACATTCGTGCGATAAATTCTACGTTGTATATTTTGTGTAAAATATACCTCTTGATATTTTATTAAAAGAGCCACCTTGTATAAAAAAAAACAACCTAAGATTATGTAAATTTCAAGTGCGTAATAATCACTTTTTAATTGTTTTGAAAAAATTTCTCCACAGAATTGTGAAGCTTCTTACAAAATTTACTTCTATTCATTTCAAATTTTTTTCACGTTTTCATTTCCGAAAATTACCACTTTTTTAGAGCATATTCCATATTGACCCTGGAATATAAACGTGTAAAAATGTTCGACTTGTTTGATGAGGAGGGAGGGGGGAGCAGGATAGAGCAGGAGGAGGATAGGGATTCCAAAGAATGAACTTTACTACTCTATTATATAATAAAGCTCAGATGAAAAATTTTTCTCTTCAATTGTTGCTTTATTTTATTATGTAAAATTTGAAAAAAAAAAGTGATGCAGTTTCAGCCTAATTTTCGTAAAATATTATAAATTTGCGAATTGAGCGATGATTTTTTTCCAAATTACTGATAAGGGGAAGGGGATGTAACAGAGGTAAAAATCTGAAAACCCCAAAAGGCACATCTAAGACCCCTACTACACCTCAATTTTGGATGGAGGGGGCGGGAGAGGGGAGATACGTACGGAACAAACTGAAAAATAAGAAAAACTAATCGAAAAAAAACCACATTATCGGGCTGCGAGGGGGTACAATTGGTCTGAAAAGTTCAACCCCCCTCCAAAGGTGCATCCAATGTCCCTGCTAAGTCTACATATCAATTTTCAATTTCATAGCTCGATTTGGAGGAGAGAGGGAAGAAAGAGCTCTTTTCAAGTTCAAAAAGGGGTAAAATTCTATGCCCCCTTCCCATCTTAATTCACCGGGGAGGGTGATTTTTTGGGGGATATTGTAATACAACATTGAATTTTCAATAGACTGGCTCGAAAAGGAACAATTTTTGCAGTTTTGACCCTCTAGCACCCCCTCCCCCAAATTTGGGCACAACTGAATTTTGACCTGGGTTCGACCCCACTCATATATATCTAATTCTCCGGTAAACTGAGCCGATTGGCCGAATTAGAGCGACTTCGGTCGGTATCGAGCAGAGTAAATGATTTTAATGTTCAAAGGAAAAAATAATAAATAAAAATAAATATCTGACATGGCCAAAAATGGTCGCAATGGTCTTCTAGAATCCGAAAACGGATTTTTTTCGATACTCTCCATCCACCTCATCCTACGTAGGTCGATAGCCCGTAATAGTTTGGGTTTTATTGACAATACGATGTAGAAAATAAGTCTAAAAATTGCAATGAGTCTGATTTTCGTGAAATACTGCAAATCCCCCCAATTGTTTCATTCATGGAATAAAAAAATTTCCCCATTAGAAATGGCGGTTAATTTAGTAGCGAATATTTGTCCCCCCCCCCTCCCATCACATATCGAGAACCGCGACTAAACCTATTCACGCCAAATTTCAACCCTCTATCTCAATTTGGTGGGAAGATATGGGTGTGACTGAATTTTTAAATGTCAAAATATGAGAACCCTCCCCCCTTCTCTCCTTCTAATTGAGATGGAAATCTCATTTTTGGATTTATAGCACAAATCTTTTTCCTTTATCGATTAGTTTAAAAAAAGGAACAATTTTTACGATTTTAGCCCCTCAGCACCCCGCCCCCCCGAATTTGGACATGACTGAATTTTAACCCAGGTCGTATTCTGTTCATCAATTGAAGTCGGAAAAAGTCATACGCACGATAGGTCTCAACCCCTTCTTTACTGAATCATTCGTCACTTTAGGGAGGTCAAATTTCAGCTAAAATCGACCATTTTAGCACTCTAAATAAACACTGGGGAAGGAATTTTGCAAATAATTGCTAATCTGTCGCTAGTTTAAGCCCACTGGTCAAATTTCAGCTAATTTGATCGGTATCGAGGCTAGTGAATAATTTTTGTTTAAGGAGGAATCGATGGAAAAGATAGAAAATAAAATGAATAAATATTTTATACGTCCAAAAATGATCTTTATAATGGTCTGTTAGGACTTTTAAATGGATTTTGAGTATACTTCCTCCACCTTTGTTTGCCTAATTTGACTCGACGACCCTAGATAAGTGGATTTTCTTCGACAATATGGACATAAGAGAAAATCAGACCGATGAGCTCGGTATTAAAAAGTGCAAAATTTAATATTTTCAAAGTTTGAAATGATTTCAAGTTTGTGTTTTGAAAACAAGAATTATGTATTTGCTAATTTCTTTTTTTTTGTAAAATAGAAGCTATTGAGGGAATAGAGAGGGTGATTGGGGGATACTGTCGAAAAATCGACTCAATTTCAATTTTTTCAGCTAGAACGAACACTACAAGAAGGATTTAATAGGTACACGACGACGAGTCGATGACAGATAAGTCGTTCAAGGTATCATGTGCAGCAGGCATGATGCACATGCACCTCTCCACTTCTGCCTGCCAGCTTTATCTTTCTCTCTAGTAACTAGGTATATATTACCAAATCATATGTATATATATAGGTATATACATATGCATAATGGCACCGCACCGTAGGCTACCTATGCATACATATGCAACATCTAAACAGTACATAAAGAGGTGTATAGACTGCATCTCTGGCACCGAGCGCACGCACACACACACACACACACACACGCGACCTGTCATTACAAATTCACTTTCGTATCCATTACGATGCGTCGACGTTCGACGATCACCCAGCACCGTATTGAACGTATTGCAAAAGGCACACGTACGAAAAATTCACCCTTTTGCCGGCGCAGCAGCCAACGCAGCCTTTTACGTGTCATCGAAACGCCACTATATGACATAATCCGTCCATATCCGTCATTTCGAAAACACAAGAGAAAAATGGAAAACGCGTGCTTCGCCCTATAACCTCATCGAGCATTAATTTTCAGCCTATTTTCATGTCACGGCTTGTCGCATCCGGTGCGGTAAATCTTTTGGGGTAAATTTCATCGAAAATAGTATAAAAGGGTTTACGCGAATATGGAAAAAAAAAAAAAAGGATACGATACGAATACTACGCGGTGCATGTAAGTTGTTTGCGAAGCTGAATGCTGCTGCTGTTGCAGCGCACGCAGCAGCATTTATACCAGAGGAGCCTTTGTAAGAAACGTGCGTGCCGCGCCAGGTGCTCGAGACCATAACCATCATCCATTGAAAGGGACACGCGTTATGTAATTTTTATAAGTAAGTATTTCCGATGAAAAATTTTCCAAAAACCAATTCCGCAACTGAGTAAATCCTTTATTTGGCAAAAAAAAAAAAAAAAAAAAGGAAAAAAAGGAAAAAAATACCCTTTTTTTTGAAAAAAAAAAAAAAAAAAAAAGGAAAAAAAGGATAAAAATACCCTTTATATACCGATGCGATGTGTTTAATTCGCAGGTATACATTTTAAATAAGATTTGCAATCTTCGAACACCTGGTTATTATATATGGGGAGGGGAGGGGATTATTGGATTTTTCGCTGAAATATTTTCAACTCGTATTAAGTATACAAATAATTAACGCACACATAAATGGCCATTTTTTTTTTTTTTTTTTAACCCTAACGAGTCACATGCGTAGTAAAACTTCAATAAGGAAAAAGGAAAAATTTTCTCACTATTCAATTCATCTCCGGCAGTATCATATCAAGTAACGTGAAAAAGAAAAAAGGAACCGGACATTACCTTATACTTAACATAGCGTGTAAAAAATACGTTAGGAAAAAAAAAACCACCTATACATAGATAGATATAAATAAACCTAGAACGAGAAGTGAAAAAAAAAAAAAATAGCGTAAAAAAATACGTTATTACGAAACACCCTTGAAAAATAAAACCGATTACACGACGACGAAGACGACGATTCCACGACAAACACAGCGATCATATATATACTATGTAGGGACATGAAGGGGCGAAATTAATTGTTATAAATAATACGATAATAAACAACGTTGTAATCGAACGGGAGAAAGATAAAAGACGCAATGATGTCCATCAAGGTTGGGGTGCGATACCTTCGTATACGACCCATTGGTATAACCAGAATGGTCAAGTCTACGCTGGACACTGTCCACTTCTGTTGCGGTCATTGTTTGAAAAAGTTGCAGGAGTAGAAACCCTACTGGTCAGTGGTCAGTATAAACTTTTCGATGACCTTTGCGTTCGACGAGATCGTGGGACTCATCCTTTAATTACAAGAACAACCGGACATTTCGATAGAGTACACCGTACAGAACTGGTACCGATTATTAATACTTCTTCTGTGTGTGTGTGTGTGTGTGTGTGTGTACACGTCACTCTATATGTATACGTATCTATCGTTATCGTGGTGATTTGAAAAAAAAAAAAAAAACGGCGACGTTGTGAACATTTAATAATACCCACATATGGGAAATTATTTTCATTGTAAAAAAAAAAAACACAACACCTCTTTGCACGTATTTTAATCCTTCTTATAAACTAAACCTTTAAATTGAACACCACGATGCAAGCCAAAGGGTTTAATGTCTCGATAAATTTAACTGGTTTCAAATTTTCTTCTTTCAACCGCCAATTCGATCTGCTGTTAGCAAGGTTAGCGTGAGAGCGATACGAGTTGTGTAAAATTTTATAGAATTTTTGTTACTTCACTTGACCTTTTGACACTAAGATATGAGATTCTAGAGCGAAATGAAGGCAGAGGCAGAGGAGAAAAGAATAGATTATTTTAAGAAAATATGTTGGGTTAGGTTAGGCTAAGCAAGAAGACAAAACAAGTACTCGAGCATGTACCAAATTTATCGTAATAAAAATTTTTTTTACGAATTATAGGTAGCTCGTAAAGGTTCTGAAGAACATCAAAAGACCAAAAAATTTATAGGAAACTAAATAAGAGCTTTAAAAATTGGAGAGTTTTATCAGGAACTCAGCTCTTAATCCACCTTAAATTGAATTTGAATCAATTCGAGTGAACAATGAAAAATAATTTTAATATGCGAATAGAGAAATGATTAAATTTTCATATAAGATTTACACACATTTTACAAAATCCGACTTCCCATAAATCCATTTAACCGCAATACGATTTGTCGAATCCAAATTTGCAGAAATCTATTTTCCTGGAGTATGATTTGCCGGATCTAATTTCTTAAAAATCTATTTTGCTGAAAGATAATTTCCATAAATCTGTTTTCCTTAATCCAATTTTACAGAAGGTTATTTTCCTAGAAGACGATTTCCTGAATCCAATTTTTCAAAAAAAATCTTTTTTCATGTAATAATAGTTTCCTAAATTTATTTTCTCAAATCCAATGAACCAGAAATCCATTACATTGGAAGATGATTTCTCAAATTCAATTTTTTATGAATCCATTTTCCTGGAAATGATTTACTGTATTCAATATCCTAAATCTGCTTTCCCGAATCCAATTTCTAACAATTTATTTTCCTAAAAGATGATTTCCTGAATCCAATTTCCTGAAAGATAATTTCCAAAATCAGTTTTCCTAAATCTAATTCTCCAAAAATTCATCTTCCTGAAAGATAATTTCCTAAATCTGCTTTCCTGAATCCAATTTGCTAAGAATTTATTTTCCTGAAAGATGATTTCTTCCTGAATCCAATTTCCCAAAAAAATTAAATTCCCTGAACGATAATTTCCTAAATCTGTGTTCCCGAATCTAATTCTCCAAAAATTCATCTTTCTGAAAGATAATTTCCGAAATCTGTTTTCTCAAATCCAATGAACCAGAAATCCATTGCCTGGAAAGATGATCTCTCAAATTCAATTATTTATGAATCCATTTTCCCGAAAAACTATTTATCGTCTCCAATTTCCTAGATCTGTTTTCCCGAATCCAATTTTCTAGAAATCCATTTTCCTGGAAGATGATTTCCTGAATCCAATTTCCCAAAAAATCCATTTTCCTGAAAGATAATTTCCTAAACTTGTTTTCTTAAATCCAATGAACCAGAAATCCATTATCTCGGAGGATGATTTCTTAAATCTAAATTTCTATGAATCCATATTCCTGGAAAATGATTTACCGAGCTCAATTTCCTACAAATCCATTTTCCAGAAAGATAATTTCTTCAATCCGTTTTTCCGAATCTAACGTTCCAAAAATCCAATTTCCTCGAATTCATTAAGGTAATTTTCTAAATTTTTTTTTCCGGATCCGATGTACGAAAAATCCATTTACCCGGATTCAATTTCCCAAAAAATTCGTTTTCTCAAAGGCTCAAAAGACAATTTCCCGAATCCAGTGTACCAGAAATCCATCTTCCTGGAGTACGATTTCCGCAATCCAATTTCCTAAAAATCAACTTTTCTGCGAGATAATTTTCTAAATTTGTTTTCCCGGATCCAATGTACCAAAAAACCATTTTCCTGGAACCAATTTCCAAAAAATCCACTTTGTTAAATCTTCCAAAGCCAATTCTCCAAATCGTATTTCTCGAAAATCAATCTCGTCCAAGGACAATTTTTCAAACTTGTTTTCCTAAATCAAATTTCCACAAAATCCATTTCTCCAAAGGACAATTTCCCGAATCCAATTTTCTGAAAATTCATTTTCTCGAAGGATAATTTCTCAAATGAATCCAATTTTCCAGAAATCCATTTTCTTAACAGAAAATTTCTGAAATTTATTCTCTCAAATACCATTTACTAAAAATCCATTTTGGCAAAAGACAATTTTTCAAATTTGTTTTTCCGATTCAAATTTCTCAAAAGATAATTTCTCAAATTTTTTTCTAAAAATGAGCCTCCTCCTGACACCTGGTAATTCAATACAAACTACTCGGATGTTGAATAATGTGAAGTAAAACTTTTCAACGGATAGCATTTTTCAAATGGCCGATCAGAAAGAATGAATTAAAAATAGGAAAAATGGTACCACCAACGAAAACCACCGTATTACGTATAGTGCCATTTCGGTAACCCGGAAGCTCGAAAAAAAAAAGCTCCCAAACACGATACTCCGATGAACCATTCCTATCACCTTGCCAGGTCTGGTTACACAAAGCGGCGCCTACCCACATTTATATCGTTATACAACGTCAAAATAAATAAGACGAAGAAACCACACCGTCTGCAACGACGACAATTGGCGGAATAAATTCGGCGATCGTTCCATTCATCGAATCACTTATCAGTTATTATCACACACAGCAACATAGCTAATTATCGAACACACACATCAACCTAACGTGTACGGAATCGAATAAATAAACGACACAGATATAAAGAGCGAAAGGGTGAAAGGAAGAGGGAAGGTAGGGGGAACCACACGCGAAATTATTACGACCGAATGGAGCCTTACGTCATAATAGGCGAACGCCATCGCCATCGCCATCGTCATAATTTAGGCCATGGTCGACGATTTACCAGTCGAGTCTCGACTCTATAAATGTTACACTAAGCAGCTCTCTCGGTTGGAAATGCCCAGGCTTGGCTTGAATCGAACGTTGCTGCATATAGTACCTATGTATGTGCCCATGTACCATTATGTTGAGCAGTGAGCACCTCTTTCTACACATGTAGGTAGCATGTACCAAAAGAGAGAGAGAAAGAGAGATGGACTAATATAGTAATGGTAATTTAAAAATATGTAAACGATTTTACCTGTGGTTGTTGTGGCGGTGGTAGTGCCAGTATATCCTAAGAGATGAGCGGCAGCCGCGGCTACTTGACTACTGTGATGGTGATGGCTGAGAATACCGTGAAGTAACGCTTTATGTTGTTCTTCGCTGTTTGGTTCTCGTTTAATATACAATGGTGCCGATACAATCGATGATGAATTCGATACAACGGACGCGTGTTCCGATGGAGATCCTGATACTAGAGGTGGGACATTGGTATCTACTGCAGAAACAAAACAAAGCAAAAAATTGCAAATTCTATATTAGTCTCGATACGTTGTAACCAACAAGCAGTATAATATTAAAAAGATACATTAATCATATTTTCAAAATGGTAACCGACCCTTCCCTCCCCCCACACCACGTCTTCATTCGCACTAATTAACGGATATTAGAATGAAATATCGTTCGATTTTCTAATGTCCGTTCTGCGCTGGCACCTTATTACTGGGCCAGCGAATACCAGGGACATATTCAGACTGAGTAACGAAAACCGGTGTTAGATTTCGTCGCCTTGTCTCTTCTGCGCTTCTTCGTACTTTGGAACACCATCCAGCGGGTACAATACGCTTGTATGTCTAAGCAACGACCAAACGACGTAAGAAGACCAGCGTACGATGACGTAGGCGTGGCTATTTCACCTAAAAGAAATGTCCATCCGGTTCATTTGCCGGAAATGTATGGTAACTTAACGTTCGAAGGTTGCTGCCGTACCGTCCCGTCCCGGTTGTCGTTATAACCAAAGTGAAGATGTACACATAGATGTATAAATATCGATGGTCGAAGAAGACCAGCACACACAGCACAGCGAGCGGTTTCACTCTCTCACACACGTCCCATTATTAATGTTTAATTAGTATCGTCGCGTATTATATTAGCTACCCAGGGCCTAGGTAGAGAGCCAGTACACACACGGAATACCTTCTGTCAACTACATCGAACGTATATTTACCGCAATTTCCCGACATAGCACAAATTTTCTATACCTATACATATACTCAAAACGAACATTTATCGTTATTCAACCAAAACCATGTACCCATAAATCTTTCACTAGACTTGTCGAATGATTAAAATACCGCACGACAATAACGAGCTCCGTGGTACTCACTACTACTGCAAAATTTGTCAATTTTTTCCACATTCCTAAACGTATTCAGAGGTATCAGCAGGCCGACTCGACTCGACTATTTTACACACATAGGAAATAAATCCAATACGGTTTCCGGACACCTCAACTGTATACAGAGCCAATCAATGTCTGGAGGAGTAAAAAGCGTATATTTTCCCCAACCACACAACATAATCATACTGTAAAATTTTTCGTTTCAGTTTCATTACTCGATGTCTCTGCTATAGCCACCCCCCCTCCCCCGAAGAAACTCATCCTCATAATACGCGTGCATTGTGTGGTCAACTTCCGACGATGCTCGCTACCTCTAAACATCCGGTTTTCGTAGCTATTATAGTATAGATAGGTAGCTAGGTAGACAGCCAGCCAGCCAGGTACGTAAATACTCGTACATTCAGAGTAGTCTCTCTACAAGCAACACATATCGTCGTTCGTACTTTTCACAGCTTTGAACTATAATCTTTACCGGATATTATGACGTGCCTGGCTGTTACCTTTCTCCTGCAGTATAAGATGGCCTCCACCGCGTCACCGCTTTCCGCTTACTAATATCGTTCGTATGTACATTACTCTAACCCTCACAGTCCTGCTATAGTATAACCTTCCGTGAAAGTAATTTTATTCGCCACCAATTGTACGATATTTTCGACTAATTAAACGACACAATCGACAAGCGCGAACGTTTGACCATCGCGGAGCACGCTGTCGACGAGACGAGACGAGGCGAGGCAAGGCGACGTGCTTATTATTTACTAGATATTCTTCGAAAACTTCCATCTACTCGATGTGCAAATTTCAGACACATCGAGCAACGATGTACGATTAAATTACATTATATTATACGCGGAATTCGCTCGTCGAAAAATAATCCGTGTTTACAAAAAAAAAAAAATCGATCGCATAAATATACGACCGACAGGTTACGTACTGCACACAATTTAATCGAATGGTAATTTAATGTCGAACCACCTACCAAGTCCAAGTACATGTATCTAGTACTCGCGTACGATTCCATGGTACACACTGTTTAAGTGCATAGTCGATTAAAAAAGCCGATTCGTAACAATAAATGACTCATAGATGGGCAGTGGAACAGAATCAACACCAAGAGTGTATGAATATGTACGAGTCATTCAGATGAATTTTCTCGTTAAGAAGATGTTCTTGCAACAATTCAGTGACCAGGGAATACCGATGAACATACGACGACCATAATTAACCGGTGGTGCAAATGCACGGATATCATTTGGTAGAATTTGGGCAGAGTTGGGAAATACATTAATACTCGCTACGACGCCACAACGGAGCGATTATAATCATCGAATAACATTCGCTACCATTCCATTACAAAGCATGGCTAAAAATGTTGCAATAGAAACGTTACAGAAACTTTACAAAAACCTTAAAGAAACGTTTTAGAAACGTTGTAAAAATGCAACAAAAACGTTATGGAAACGTTACAAAACTGTTATAAAAGCGTTAAAAAAAACCATATAGAAACCTTACAAGATCGTTACAGAAAAGTTATAAAAATGTAACAAAAATGTTAACAAAAACCATATAGAAATGTTAAAAGAACGTTACAGAAACATTACAGAAAGGTTGAAAAAAACGGAACAAAAACGTTATGGAAACGTTACAAGAACGTTACAGAAACATTACAGAAAAGTTACAAAAATGTAACAAAAACCATATAGAAACGTTACAAGAACGTTACAGAAACATTACAGAAAGGTTATAAAAATGCAACAAAAATGCTATGGAAACGTAACAAAACCATTATGGAAATATTACACCACCAATATGAAAACGGTAAGGAAACGCTACAACAACGTTATGAAAACGCTACAACAAACTTATAAAAAAATGGTAGAGAAACCGTATTATAATGTAACAAAAACGTAATCATAACGTTACAAAAATTTGATTATAAGGTTACAAAACGTTATGGGAACGTTACAAAAACGTTATGGGAACGTTATAAAAACGTTATGGGAACGTTACAAAAACGTTATGGGAACGTTACAAAAACGTTATGGAAACGTTACAAAAACGTTATTGAAACGTTACAAAAACGTTATGGAAACGTTACAAAAACGTTGAGGAACCGTTACAAAAACATTATGGAAACGTGACAGAAACGTTTACATAACGCGATAAAATAACAACAAATTTGTGTAGATGATGCTACGCAGATGTAAATTTCATCACCACCACCACTGCTAATCGTCTCGTGTAAACATACTGGCCGAGTACCATTCCACAGATAATACTAAAGCGATATATTTTACGTTGAATTGTTTTCGAATTAGTATCAGGAAATGGGAAAACGATACCGATCTGGATTAGCGTTGCGAAAAAACATTTTATAGAACAAATTCCACGCGGGCTTAATACGGGTTAAATCGACATCGATGAATGGTAATGGAAATATTTTACGTACTATAAACGCAGCACTGTGTAAGAGTGCGCCATAGAAATCGTACGCAGATAGAATGAATCAAAACTCAAGAGAACAATTAGACTGACGAAATAATAAGGGGGGGGGGAGGTAGCGCTAGTACAGATTGAAAATATTTGAAAAATGACTACAAAACCACAGAATGGGATCAGAATCCGAATATCGTATGGTACACTGACCCTGGATATGGTACAGTATATTGTTGAGATAGCACGGTCGTCTGTTATCACGCTAGTTGCATTTCCTGCGTACCATGTTGATATGGTATTTATATACACACATCGAGGAAAGTACTCACGTGTAGTACATTGTATTGTACTGGGAGGTGACGGTCCGGTCCGGTGGTGATACTATCAAGAGGAAGAGAGAGAGAGAGAGAGAGAGAGCAAGATTTTTTTTCGGCGTACTGATTTCATAAATAGCATACTCGTAGCTTATAGGGACGTGAGTTCCACACCACAATATCTCTAGTATACCTTGAATTTCGAAAGTATCCGATATACGTACGTATGTACATATCTTCTTATATCCTCACGCTCTGTAGGTATAAATTCATTGCATATGTTGGAAGATTAGGCACAAGGAGGCAGTCTGGTCGATTTCAATATATATACTAAGACACGATCAAGAGCTAACACAATGCATACGTATAAGATGTACCCACACACATACATACTATAAATATTACCGCATACTCTTATTTCTCTTTCTATTACCTCTTGAGCTTATAAGTATGCATACGTGCGGTGTTTGACTGGTGCAATACGTATGTAGAGTAAAAGACTACCTACTAAGCTAGTACTCCTAGAGACCAATCTATCAGTACGTGTGTGTGTGTGTGTGTGTGTGTGTGTATGTATGTATATACTCGTACATGTGTAGTATACTGTATACCTATCCCACCTATGCGATGCCATATCTACAGCACATAGAGGAATAACACAACAAGGGAGACTTGTCCGGAAGGGAAAGTGGGTCGACGGCGATGTTGCCACTATGGCCACCATATCGCCCGACCAAAATGCTCAATGGTACCCAATGCGGCAACGGTTTAAAATTATTACCTCCTTGACCTAGTTTACAACAGACAGTCTTACAACACACGCATCCCGATGCCGCGTACGCACGGACGCATTACCGCCCGCCTGCATCATCGTTGCATTGAAAAATCAACATAGCCGCTACACGCTCTCCTCCTGATACCGCTTGCACCGTACGTACACGTAGTAGTAGTAGTAGTAGTCTTTTTTAAGTGCAATGTACCTCTCTCTCTCCCTCTCTCTACCCGTACCTGTATCCATCCCAGTGCTAAGGTAAATATGTGTAATATGTACGTGTGCGTCGTGATCGTTATAATCTCGATTTTTTAGATCCATTTTTATTTTTATTTTTTTCTCCTACCCTCTTCCATTTGTTAAAATATACGAGGAAAAAAAAATTATAATAATCGTATTATTACGTAAAATGATACCTCGCTCGTCCTCAGTCTGTGTGTCTGTGTTTATTTTCAATTAGCTTTGTCGTTATTTATGTAGACTTATGTCTGTCTTCAGCTTACATATATCTACCAGGTACATATCTCGGAAACACAACAATGACACAAGTTGTTCGATAAATTCTCGTATCCTTATACTCGTGCCCTGATATCTAGAAGTACCTCTATATAACTATGAATATTGTATACCTCCCTCGCCCCTCTCGTGTACTCAATTTTAGTATTTGTTGCTGTTTTAACTAGGCCAATGATTTTTCTGCATAACTGACAAACACACACACACACACACACGTACACAATGCTAAAACGCGAAAGAATGAAAAAGAATCGATAATTCTTCCTTCTTGATTCTTTGTAGTGTAAAAAAAAAAAAAAAAAATACGCTTATTATGTTATAAACGCGGTGTTCATTATTATTATTATACTCTACTATTGCTCTAGAGTGTTGTAGAATGTGTTGTATTATAAATATACACAAGCTCTGTATTGGTGCGATCATATAATATAATGCAGTGTCACCGTTGTGTTGTTGCTATACGATTGTATAGCAAAGCACATATACATACATAAATGATGCACGTAATGAATGTTTGTCAGGCGACGAATATTATAAAAATATACGTGTATGTGTATATGTATGTGTATGTAGTACATTTCAATTTCTTCACTACTTGCGAGGTACAACTCGTTATTTTTTTTTTCCTTTCTACGAGTGCTTTCTGAGAAATAGTTCGATATAAGGTTATAGGTACTGGTATAATGCTGGCTGGCTGGCTGACGGTACCACCTTCATCACACACACACACACACACACACACACACACTTGGAACAAAAAATAAGACAGAGGTTCCGGACGAAAGGAAGGTAAGCGGGGGGGTGGGGGGGAGAGGAAACCTCCCGTACGTATTTAAATTTTTTATTCTTTTTACCTGTGCAGTGCAGTGTGTGTGCATTCTTATCTCAAAAGGTAAAGTATATATGTAGATCGACTGTATGCATGAAACAAAACGGGAAACGAGCACGCGGGTTAAAGTGTCAAGTCTTTCACTCGATTCGAATACCCTGCTCGTTCGCGGTTCCTTCCCTTCCCTTCCCTTAGGGCTCCTATATTTCATATATGTATATATATACCTATAATGTGTATGTTATACGTATACACAACACAGCGCGCGATCAACATCATAATACTCTGTATATGCCTTCCTTGCCCCTTCCTTCGACTATTTTTAAATGAGGTGAAGGCTTCTTCGACAGCATTTCCAACACACAACACAGCACATACCGCATCTTTCATCCTTTTTTCTCCTCTCCCCCCCCCCCCTAACCAATACACCTGACCGATGACTTGAAGAAAAAAAAAAAAAAAAAAGGGCTCCGGAAACCCGTCTGGTTGTAGCCCGCGTACACGCGGTGATATAAAATTACCTTTTTTTTGTGTGTGTGTGTGTATTCTAATTTATAGGCTTTTAAAAAATTAACTACAGTATCACTTCGGTGGCCTGAACGAGAAGCAGGGGGGAGGGGGAGGGATAACCTAACGGCATATTTTACCTACTCGATGCATACATATTATGGAGGTATTAGCAGAGGTAAATGGATAGTCAGGCAGTAGGTCAAATTATCAAAGGATGGCGGGAAGCGGAAGGGTAAAATTTTAGAGGGAGTTTTTTTTTGTTTTTTTTTGGTATCAGAGCGGAAAGTTTACTTTTTTTTCGACACTTTATTTGATCTGAAAATTTGTAAAATTACAATTTCGACGATTAAAAAAAAAAATCTTCAAAAATCATTTTTAATACAAGATCCTCGAGAAATGGTAATTTTTTGAAAAACTTCATATATATTAATAAGAATTTCAATTTTGAATTGGTAAGAGCTTAGAAAAAAAGCCTCTCTAGACCCACATCTTCAAGTTTAGGTCTAATTTTAAATTAGGAAAAATATTCAAACCCTCAAAAAATAAGAAAAACTTACTAAAAAAAGTACAATTTTGAGGCTACGGAGGGGGGGGGGGGGGGGGGGGGGNGGGGGGGGGGGGGGGGGGGGGGGGACAATGAAGCTGAAAAATTAAAAGTTTCACCCCCACCACCAGCACAGGACCATCTAGGACCGATACTAAATCTACACACCAAATTTCAACAGCGTGGCTAAATTAAGAGAGGAGCCAAAAAAAGTACAATTTTGAGGCTATGGAGGGGGGGGAGGGGTACAACGAGGCTGAAAAGTTAAAGTTACACCTCCCCCCTCCCCCACCACAGGACCATCTAGGACCGATACTAAATCTACACACTAAATTTCAACAGCGTGGGGTTAAATTAAGAGTGGGGGGGGGGGAAATCTGCGAGGGACGAACTAAAAAAAAAAAAAAAAAAAAAAAAAAAAAAAAAAACCCCCCAAAAAGAAAAAAAAAAAAAAAAAAAAAAAAAAAAAAAACAAGAAAAACCGACCAAAAAATCATTCTTTTGGCGCTCTGTGAGTAGGTGCAAGGTTCTGAAAAGTCAAATCTTCCAAAGCACACATCTAATGCCTCTACTACTAAGCGTATACAGCAAATTACAACTGTTTAGCTCAATTTGGAGGGGAGAGATAGGTGAGGAGAAGCTCTTTTTCAGGGTCAAAAAAGGGCAAAAACCCTCATACCTGCCCTCCAAATAGAGCTAGGAGGTTGATTTTTGAATACATTACAGAACTTCGAATTGTCCATCGATAATAGCCTCCGAGAAAAGAACAGTTTTTGGGATTTTTACCCCTCATCACCCCCTCCTCCAAATTTGAGCATAGCTGAATTTTGACCCGAGGTTAACCTAACTCCAAAATATCCGAACAGCTACCAATCCAAAAATGTTTCGATAAATTTGAGCGATTTTGGTCGCTTCTGGGCTGAGTAACTGATTTTTAATTTGGGGAGGGAGAGGGGGAGGGTAAAATAATAAAAATATGTATAAATAAGTGACATGACCAAAAACGGTCGTAATGGTCTTCTAGGACCTTAGAAACGGATTTTCTTAATACCCCCCCTGTCCCCTCGTCCGTTGCGGGTCGATAGACCGTAATAGTTCAGTTTTCATTGGCAAATATGACGTATAAAATTAAGACTATAAAATCATATTTCGATAAATTTCGATAAAAAAGTTTGGATTTTTGTTGGCTCTAATTAATTACAGTTTAAAATGTGACGGGCACACAGATCGGGGGAGGGGGAAAATGAACTCAAAATATTTAAAAATTTCAATTCGAACGAATGTCAGGTTTTTCTAGGTACAGGGGGGGGAGGGAGAAGAAGAGGAGGTGATAAGTAGGAGAGAGACATTTTGTAAATTAAATCTGAAATTGAAACCAAGACCAAGAATAAGAAAACCCCAACTGAACACCTTTAAATTGAAAATTTACAAAAAATTAAAATTAAAAAAATTAAAAAAACCTTTCAACGAAGCTTTTGCCATTACATCGCGATTTAACAGACAATTTTTCATAACAAAAATTTTCATTCGTACAAGAAAATTCCATTACATTATCAATTAAAACTCGCGATAAACATACCACAAAGAACAAAATAATTAAAGAATGAGAGATGGGTCAGTGGTGGTGGTGGTGATGGTGCTGAGAGGGGGGAGGGGTGACAGGGGACATTAATAATAGGAAAATAGAAAATATCACGCTCGATATAAATATTCGCTGGTCGTCGATGCTCGAATATAAAGGCTTTTGTTAAATTTCCTTTTTTTCGCCATACACGAGCACGAGACGTATCTAAATCCTTCCAAAATAACCTACTTTAATGGCTAAAATTATCACATTACGAGTTTGCAAATTTTCGATGGTAAATGGTTGACGATAAGTATGACACGGTGTCGGTGTCGTCGTCGTCGTCGCCGTCGCTCATAAAACATATTGAGAATACATGCACATCCTACACACACACACACATACAACAATCCATCCGAAAGTTCAAGGTTAAACAAGGCCAAATTTTAATTACGATATTAAATTGATCGCAGTGTGGTAAATTATATGTCGTCGTAGTCGGTACGTTTTCCTCGTTAAAATATTTCCATTTTCCGTTCACTTTTCTCGTCGTCGTCGTCGTTGGTTTTGTTTTTTTATTTATTTTTTTTTATTTAATGGCGGTTTACCGAGAATCGATAGCTATTTTATAAATATCATCGCGATGCGTACGTATTGCGTACATTTTACGCGTACACGATATCAGTCATTAACACTTTTGCTTTTTGGCGTATCGTAGCCTACTTTTGGTACGATGCATTTTTATTCGCTGTTCATTAGTGCCAAGTACCTACACGAAAGATCTGCCGATCTGCGCTGCCTACGGCAATTACAAATGTATTAATTTTGAAAGTGAAACTGATCATTTTTAATTTATCGTATACGCACAGTCGAGCGTTTCATTTCACGCTATTGCAAGCGCGTGGATGCTCAGCCACCCTCCCACCGACTCAGATGACGAAGATGATGATGATGATGGGCTGAAAAATATAATCTACCTACGCATTTTGTCACCTTTTTCATAAACGTTAACGAGAGACGCTGCATCGGTATTGGTACAACAACAACAACAATAACGAAACAAAGAATGAAACAAATATACACACCGTGAGAATCCACCTTGTGCATCGAGTCGGTCACCGTCACCATCATCGTCTTGATCTACTTTTCCAACGAGGCGTTTAATCGCGGAAACATCTCTATTACGAAATTTTTTTCTTTCTACATAGGCCACGGAGCGGCGCCGTGACCGTGTAGGTTTCACGTTGTTGTTGTTGTTGTTGTTTGTGCTGCTGAAATTTATGCCATTCTTTGGCCCCTCCTTTCTACCTCCCTCACCTTGATCCGTTTCACGTGGATTTAATTCGAATTCCGTATATGGTTTGGTAAGGCACCGTAAGGCACATGCGTATACCATATTATAATACTCGATCGTGAGAATGATTACGAAAAGAAGACGAAAAAAAAAAAAAAGGAGATGATAAAATATCGCCAGTTGCCTATTTTTTTTTTAAATCGAACACCCTACGAGACACAGTCGAGATCTAGATAGAAGATTTACGCTACGAAGTAGGTAGTTAGCAGAGTATTTTAATACGATAAGCGATCAGAAAAATTGCGAAAATGGCTACAGCTGAGATGGCTAAAAAATGCAAACTAACGAGTGGAAGAATACACGTAAAATTAGGGAATTTTGAAAAATTTTAATTTCCTAAGGACCACAAATACCACGAAGTACAAGTAGTTTCGCTCAAACCCAACGATAAACTACTTTTTTTCTAAAAGAAAATCTGAAATTTAGCACAAATTTAGTCTCTGGAAAAGAAACGTTTACAAATAGTCTGGCCGATTGAACGAACTCTACCAATTTCTTTGAATCCCCCCCCCTCCCACCTATAATCGACACAGAAAACAAGGAAGCAGAAAGAAGGTGGAAAATGTTAAATTTCCACTCTTTTGCAGAATATTTAAGCGATCAAAATGCTCGGAGAGGAGGGGAAGGGGAAGAGTAGAAAATTTTAACACAGATTGGACGATAAACATGAACGTTTTTTTTTTTTTTTGAAGAGGATTTCAAGTATTTGTCAGACTAATCTTCCATATCATTGTCAATGAAAACCAAGCTATTGCGATAGGAGTGGGAGGGGGTGGGGGGAGCATCAATCAGATCCATTTTGAAGTCTTAGGAGGTCATTACGATCGCTCCGAGCAACGTCGCATATTTTATAATTCCTCACTGCCATTCATCTCGAAGACTTAAAATCATTCATTCGACTCGATACGGACCAAAATTGATGAAATTCAGTCCAGGGGGGGGGGCTCAAACTGATCGTCAATTAGAGATGCACGAGTGGCGATGACCGTGGATTTAAATTTGGGTAAGGGGGTGTTGAGGGGTTAAAAATTGTAAAAATGGTTTGTTTCAAGATCCAGTCGATCGATGGAGGGTCTAAAGTTGTATTATATTATTACATCCAAAAATCAACTTCTCGTGGTCAGTTAGGAGAGTGGTGGATGGGGGGGGGGGGTTCTGCCACCTGTTGGCATTGCAAAAAGACCACCTCCCGTGTATCTTCCATCCAAATTAAGCTGCGGGGTTGAAATTCCGTTCGTAGATTTAGAAGAGGGGGGCAATATAATGTGCTTTTTGGCGGTTTAGACTTTTTAGCCCCTCTTCATCGCACCCCCTCACGGCCCATCAAAAAATTTTTCGACTTTGTGGAACGCATACCTTTCCTCAAAAATTGAGCTTGCGAGGTAAAATTTGGTATGATGTGCCTTTCGGCAATTTCCACTTTTTAGCCCCATCTCACCCCTTCGTAGCTCCGAAAATATCATTTTTTGGCCAGTTTTTCCTAGTTTTTGAGTTCGTGGCACATATATCTCCCCTCAAGATTAGGCTGCTGCGAGGTTGAAATTTGTATATTTAGTTGAGATCTTTGATATAGATTTTTCGGGGGAGGAGAGGGGGTCGACTTTCCAGTCTCATTAAACCTTTTCACAGTCTCAAAAAAGTAGTTCTTCGGTAGGTTTTTCATATTTTTCAAGTTTGTGACACCCGTTTCTTCCCTCCAAACGGAGCTAGCCGGGTTGAAATTGGGCGTGTAGGTTTACCAATGGTCGTAGGCGAGCCATTTGGAGGTTCGACTCATTAGACCTCTTCTAAACCCTTCCTTACCCTCTCGCAGCTTCGATAAGTGGTTTTTTTCGTATTTGAGTTTGCCCTGCCCATATTCCACCAGCAAATTGAGCTGGAAGGTTGAAATTTGGCATGTATATTTAGTTGAGATCTTAGATGAGGCTTTTGCGGAGGAGGGGCAGGGGGCAGGGGGGTTCGACTTTCCAGTCTCATTGCACCTTTTCACATCACAGTCTCGAAACAGTAGTTCTTTGCTAGGTTTTTCTTATTTTTCAAGTTTGTAACACGCGTTACTTCCCTCTAAATTGAGCTAGGTGGGGTTGAAATTGGATGTGTAGATTTAGTAAAGGTCTTCGATAGGCTGTTTGGGAGTTCCGACTTTTCAGTACCATTGCGCCCCCCCTCCCCTCTCCACCCGTCCTGTATCTCGCACCTGCGAAAAAGTAAGTTCATCGGGTATATCTTTCCCTCTAAATTCAGCGGCCAATCGGTTGAAATTTGGCACGTAGGCTTCGACTAATTTGCAATATCGCTTAATTCTACGTTTTTTATTAGACGTGTCCGCAGCTCTTCTCGTTTCAACAACCAATCATACCATACGCTGCCTCGATTTACACAACTCAAAGAACTACCATCGGTTCAACACTCTGTGAAAACTTCAATTTCGTAACAATTCGAAGACTTTAATGGTATTTAAATATTTTTTCCACCGTACTATATATATTTCGATCTTCTAAAACGTTTTTACGTTTAATGTACATAAATCGGTGTCATAATACATAACTGACCCACTTAAGAGTTGACACACGTACCCTTCTCACCCTCCCTTACGTAAGTTCACACCATACGCCATACGCCATATACCTACTACTACTATACAGAGATACACACGTACATACGATGACAATACACAACATACAAGGTGATCAGATTAAACGTATTAATTATAAAAACTTAGTACATAATATAAACTTGTAGGTAAATATACCCACGTACTACGATGACTGTGTTGGTCGGTGGAAACGACCAAGCAACAGCAGTGTTCGTGTCATCGGCTCTCGTGGCTGCCATTTGGCTCCATTAAATAGTATACGATGTATTTTCATCGTGATTAACCCATATATATATATATATATACGTATATCTAACTGTGGTAAAGGTCGAATTCGAATGTTTACCCACATCGAAACAAAAAAAAAAAAAAAACACACACACACACATTCGTCATATACTAGACCAGCTTCTCTCTCTCTCTCTCTCTCTTCGCGTACTTATAATAAAATATAAACCAGAAAGAGAGAAAAACATTGGTCTAACTCGTGACAAAATTCCTGCACCTATAAGTCGCGTCAACTGAGCTAAAAATAATACCAACGAGAGCTGCTGGAATAGACAGGTACGTAAAAATATGGCGTTTATACGAGTAACGAACTGGTCGATCGGTCGGAACTAGTAAAACGAGTAAATAAATAAGTAAGTAAGTAAGTAAGTAAGTAAGTAAATAAAATCGAAATAATTTCAAGGCAGGTTATTGACATTGAAAACATGTGGACCAGTTTTGCCGATGAGCGTAGAAAGCGTCAAGTGTAACGAGAAAACAATGAAAGTGCTGCGCTTCGGAAGAAAGTAAAAGAAAAAATGGCGAAGAAAGAGAAATCTCGTATGCTGCTGCCGCGGAGAGGAAGTCAACAAACTGTGCGTTGTCGACGTCGTCGTCCCCGTCCCCCCGTCCCCCCTCTGCGTCGGGACGACTCGACCAGCTTCGCGACGCGAATCACTAATACTGGCTTGGGCCAAAACACCAACCAGCACACAAGAGCCACAGCAGGACGAGGAAGAGGTCGACCACCGCATACGTAGGTAGGTAGGCAGGTAGGTAGGTACGAATATATATATATATACACCAACAACAACAACAACAACAACAACAACGCCATCATCATCATCATCATCACCGCAACACCATCGAGAAAAAGAAAAGTAATAAAAACAAAAACGCAAGCAAACGCACCAAGAAAGAGACGCTTTGCGAAGCGTCGGATGACGAACGACCGCTGTCAGATTTGTCCTATTTACCTACATAATGTGCGCCGCGAATGGCGGAAAGCGAAAAGGGAAAAGGGAAAGATAGGGAAATTGGAGCAGTAGGAACTTGAGGTTTAATCACGGTGGCGTTACAGCGAAATGATAACGTCGTCGTCGTCGTAGTCGTTACGAAAGTGAAAACGACCACGTCCGATGCTAATGGTAATAACTACTACTGCTGGTGAGAGAAGATAATAATAGCGAGCGTGTCAAGTTATATACACGAGAATGCTGTTGTAGTAGTAGTAGTAGTAGTATTTATTTGTAACCAACGCTATACAACCTTCTTCTTCTTCTTCTTCTGCCATATCTTCGCACGCTGATAAGCGATAACCGCAATTTAGAACGGAAAAAAAAAATTACCAGCACGATGCACCTTTAATTACCAAGTCACACCTAACCTAAGGTTCCACCATGTATCAAATTTTCTAACACCCATCTTCCTCCATTCGCTGTCCACAAATCACATATTTTTGTTAGTTGCCTCAGAGTCCTGCTGATGACCACGCACTGATCGTATCCATAAGGATGATGATGATGGTGATGATGGGTGATCATCGAATGAACCAACCAACCAATGACCAAATCGCTCGATCGTGTAAAATTTATCTTTAAATTAAAATAGAAATTTTACATACGTAGCTCAACAAGGTCAATGATCCGAGATTTCATTTCCATTCATTTCTTCTTCTATTACAACCATAAACTAAAAACAAGTACCTAGTCGCGAGCGCTATTGTAACAGGAAGGTGAAACGAGTTCAAAAATCAATTAAAACTAGGTCCTCGAGTGAGCCTCGGGTCAACAATGTGCGAACCTCGAGCCTCCAAATGTAGGTAGTGGTCTACGTACATACGTCTCCCTACCTAGGTATAGGTACTTACCTTATTTCGTTCCAGAGTGTTGATACACCTGTTGGTCATATATCTCATATTGTAACACTTCACCATGAGATATTGTACGGTATAGCCTACTTTTTAGAGGATAATTTTTTGCTTTTTTAATCTGATTTTTATACATCTTTCGCTTTCTACGCGAGCGCGAATTGTAAAAGCATATGATTTCGAGAGTTATCAAGGGGTTTATTTTGCAATGTTGGAAAATACATTTTTTGAAATTTCTGATAAAAAGCAAAGTTTTGCAAAATTAATAACGTTGAATATCACATTTCACAAATGCAAAGTAACTCAGATTGATTCAAAGCGGAAAGGGAGGAAGACGATGAGGAGGAGGAGGAGGAGGAGGAGGAGGACTGTCGCTAGTCACATTCTCACCACCTCTTTTTTCATTCCCTACGTTTTGTTTGTTTTTTTTTTTAAATTTATGGAAAAATTTCAGATTTCAATGCGAATAATGCGTTCAGGAGTACGATATTTTCCAAAACATTTTCCTCTCGCTTACTACTTCCTTCAACATCGTTCAAGGCGGTGGTGGCGGTGGAGAGGGGGGAGGGATCTGGCAAAAAGCACACATAATACAACAATTTACAAATTTTAATGGCAATTTTTGGAATTTTTTTTTCCTTTCGTTTCTCTCCTTTCATTCCATGTTCTTTATTTTTGTTTTTTATTTTTTGGCTGGGTGGGAGGGAAAGGGGAAGATCCCCCTCCCCTGATATAAAATAGAAAAAATTTCACATTTTGATTTATAATGTTTTGAGGTGTACGATTTTTCTTACGAAATATATGTATTTCTTTCTCCTCTCCCCTCCACCTTCATTCATCTCTTCTGCACTTCTCTTATTATGTTATTTTTTTTGGTAGAGCGATATTTTCTTTCTTCGAAAAAAGGTTAAAAAAATGGAAAAATTCTCGGATTTTAATTGATAATATTTTGGTACGTGTTTCGGTTTTTTGAAATATTTTTCTCGCCTTCCGCTCCCTACTCCTCTTTGCTTTTCTTCTGTTATTCAATATTAGGGATGGGGGGGGGGGGATTTTAACGAAAAAAAAACGCCTAAAAAAAGTGGAAAAATGTTTGGTTTTGAATTGATAATGTTTTAGAGGCAGCGCGTGTGATTTTTTCAAAATATTTTTCTTTCGTCTGCCTTTCCCTCCTCTTATTCTGTATTGATGGCGAGAGGGAGGGAGGAGGGGGGGATTTCTTTCTCGCAAGAAAATAGATAAAATGGAAAAAATTTCCAGACTTTGATTGATAATGTTTCTAGATGAGCGATTTTTTTCGAATTATTTCCCCCTCATCATACTCTTCCCTCTACCCTCATTCACCTCTTCTCTCCCGTTGTCCTATATTTTGATAAAAGTTATAAAATGGGAAAATTTGCAAATTCTAATTGATAATGTTTCGAGACGTGTGATTATCTCGAAATATTTCCTTTTTTCTTCCTTTATCTACTCGGGGGAGGGGTGGGGGTGGGGGCTCCCTCAAAAAAGAATACAAATAGGAAAATTTTTCAGCTTTTAATCAATGATGTTTCCAAGTGTGAGATTTTTTTAGCATAATTTTCTCTAATTTTCCAACCCAGGGGGTGGAGGGGAGAGAAATCAAGAGGAGGGAGGGAGGATTTTCTCGAAAAATGGATGCAAAATATCAGGAAAAAATTTGAGGCTCGTTTTTTTTCAATTATATTTCCCCTCCTCCCCTCCCCATTAGCTTTGCTCCTTTCCAAAACCAAATGACTAAACAGACATGGAGATTAAACATAAATAGAAGCAACAAGAAAAACCACAGATTTTTAAACTTGGATTCGTAATCTTTGCAACTTAAATTTTTCGATACATGAAAAAGGAAAAAGCAGGAAGAGGTAAAGAGGGAGATAGTACTCTTAAAATGTGAAATGTACACTTGAAAATTTGTACTTCGTGATTTTTAGCTTTTCACTAAAAAAAACTCGTAATTTTGCATGAAAACTAAAATCACTCTAAAGAAATGATCCGATGATGAAAAGAGCGAAAATAATTTCAATTTATATTTTTCAACGGTGCTAAATTTTCATCAAATTCTACAATCTACAATTAGAACAGTTTTTGTTATAAATGGAAAACAAAATCATCAATTTATTTTCCAATATCTCCTGCCCACCCCCTCAATATTATTCTGCTCTTCGTATAGATCGCTGCTAAATTACTAATAAATTATAATACGTAATTGGTAAAACAAATCCGTCGCAAGAAAATCACCTCACAAAAGCAATAAGAACCATTTCTTAAGGGGGAAAAAAAAATCCATACCTCTTAAATGCTTAAAAATTACACACACACACACAAAGCCACGAACACATCCCCTAAAAAGTCATCGTACACAATGGTTTAGACAACGTTTATCAAATAATTCTGCACCATATCTCATTTACTCTAGGTCTTGGTAAAAATGACCCATTGACCATATAACAAACGTTATCATGTCACAGCTATCTTCAGAATCTACTACGACGCAGACACAGGCAAAGACAGACATAAACGCATAATATCCCCTTATAAACGCCTTAACACCGCAGGATACAAAAATTTTACCGTTATTCGTGCCCAGCTTTCGCGAATGATAATATATACACACACGTCTCGATGAATAGCGAAAAGGAAAAAGCAGCGATTTGCAATTCTGCATCGAAGAGTGCACTCCCCATCATCACACGTACACAATATCCAAAAGAAAAGAAATCGCTACAGCCGCCTATCAAACCGTAAGAAGGTAAACAATAAGGCTGCATTTTGTTGTAATAAAAATGCAAAATACCAACCCCGAACTGGACACCATCGTGTAACACCATCCCTCTCTCTCTACTCTTTTATACAGCAGAGCATTGAAAACAAAAGTCAAAGAGGGAGAAAGCGTTCCGAATTCTTGGCTTGACAACCACGTACTGAGGATACTTTCACGAGATAGATACGCTTCTCTATACTAATTTCTTTTTTCTCTTTTTTTTTTCCATCCCCAAAAAAATCCACGGGTACAATAATTAAATACGAAACCGTGAGAAGGAGGGGGAAGGGGGAGGGGAAGGCCAACCTATATCCGTTCTTCGTCCTGTGTGCACGTAGGGGTCAAATAAAAACCTCACGCGTTACATAATAGCCACCTCCATAAGCAGTATAAAAAAATAATCAGCGTGATTGTATACCGCAAAAAATCATCCTTTATAAAAAACACACACATACACACACACACACAGAGACTTAAAAGAGAAAGAGAAAAACAACACCTACCTCAACAACAACAACACCAACAAGAGGGAAATGTATAAAAATAAAGGTCAGTAGAACGATGTACGAGTATACAAATGCGTGTGTTTTCAAGGGCTGAATACGAAGAAAAGAATTCTGACGAATAAGGGGGAAATAAAAAAAATAAAAAAAAAAAGAGAAAATATATCTAGGTACGTCTGACATTGTCTAAAATTTTCCCTTACTGACCTAATTTCAAACTATTTTCCCTTTTTATAACCCCTTACTCATTCAAGGTTACATACGTAGAATTTTGGTCATTCTACACAATAACTAGGTAGCTCGACGTACGTACATTTATTTCGTCAACAACTTTATACCATATATTTAACAGGTCTATTCAATTAGCGAAAAAAGCTAACATTTTTTTTTTTTTTTTTCTAACCCACCACTTCTTTATTAGGAGGAAAAAAATTGGAGTAAAATTTTGCAAGGCCAACAACGCAGTCGATTCTCGACCAATTCTCGGAAACATCATTCGAGAGTTATTTTCACGCCATCGTGTGTGCTAGCTCTCAAAAAGTGCAAAAAATAGATTAAAAAAAAAAAAAAATTCACATTTATACTATATAGTAATTTCGTCATCGTTAATAACAACATTAAAGGGAGAGAGAGAGAGAGAAGGGATCCCATCTCGATAGGTCGCATGTGCCATTAGTTCTGATAAAATTAGGACGGATGGGAGAAATATTCGGTCAGGATAACGACGAAGAGGGGAGGGGGGTGGGTGAAAAGAGCGGTTTACTGTGGACGCCAAACAAAACACAAAAATATGGTAACACGTCGTTTACAGTGACAAATTTATGTATTAGCATTAGCATTAATATAGGTCAGAAATATTAGAAGAAAATTTAAATATAATTCTTCGAAAACCAGGCCATACTATTTCGCTGTATAGCTTCTTAACCCTTCTTCTTTTTTTTTATGCTGCGCCAACTCGATGCTTACGTACGAGTAAAAAGTTTACAAGTATTGACATGTTAGGCATATACGTAACGTATACGTATTTCAAGGTGTCACACGTTTTATATACGTACAATTTAGATACAATTTAAAGGTTACTACTACCTACAATAGACTACCATTTTTTTTGTAGGTATTTCCTTTTCACAAACACAGTCGTATCCAGTCTCTTCCTGGAAATGGTATATTACGATTATTTGTAATGTTCAATTTCCATTAAATTACACACCTCGAAAGAATCACGATGCAGGGTATCAGATAAATGCATCGTAGATGTACATAAGCAAGGGTTTATTTGTGATTAATTACGATGACGTGAATATGTATCGTGTACAATACACACACACACACCTGCCTACAAATCATCGTTAATAAAATATAGGTGAAAACAAACATGTACCGGGTATTGTAAATGCACTAAAACACATTACCATATAATATAAAAATATTACGATGAAAATCAACTGCTGGCACTACACACACACACACACACACAGACAGGCTATATGCTCCAGCGCCATCCCAACTCATCATTCTTTATTATTGTTTGTATACACACTTTGTGACTTTTTCCATTGCACATATATACATATGTAAGTACCTCATTCACCTACCAACATTTGTATAGTACAATTAATCGAGGTCATGGGCATTGAGCTTGGGCAAATACGTTACACCTCATAGTACTACATTTCGATGCTATTAAAAAAAAAAAAACACACTGTATCAACTTTTTCGCCAAACAACATAAAGTTATTTTTATATACATTTATGTAGGTAGGTAGGTAGGTAGGTAGGTATGTTATGATGTGATATGCATTTGCAAAACTAGACCGAAGATACGTGTAGTAGATCTGATGATGATGATGATGAAGGGGAAAACAAACATATAAACAAATCTGGCTCATCGTATCGTCGTTGAGCCAATTCTAGGGCTATCTGTGGCAGGGTTTATGGTTATAATAGACTTATCCGATGATACATACACAACACATCATCGAAAACCTTTCTGTTACAAGGTTAACTTGACCGACGACGCAGGTGAGTGGTAAATATACAGAGAAAAATAAACATACGGAGGAGGAATTCATTATATTTTATTCGTAGTTGGAGAAGAGAGAGAAAACTATCAACCGAGTAAAAAGGATTAATAATGTTCGTTCGGATTTCAGGTCGGAATTTTCCCAGGAAATTTTTTAGCAGCGAGGAAAAATTCGCTAACGTTTCGTGGCTCCAAGAAATCGATTTTGAGTCATTTTCAAACTTGTTCGGGGTTCATTTTAGCCTGATTTTATATATAATTTTGGTTGTGGAAACCAGACTGTTATAGACTACCAACCTAAGGCGGGTGGGGAGGGCGCCAAGAGGGGAGGGAGGGTCAACGGAATCCATTTTTAGGTCTCAGCAGACCATTGAGACCAATTTTTGGCTATGTCACGTTTCATGGCTCCAAGAAATCTGTTCTGATTCATTTTAGCCTGATTTTCTTTCCAATTTTTGTTATGAAAACCAGACTATTACAGACTATCAACCTACAGTGGGTGGGGAGGGGGAGGGGGAGAGGGCCAACGAAATCTATTTTCGGGTCCTAGAAGATCACTGAAACCATTTTTGACTATGTCACATTTCATGGCTCCAAGAAATCTATTCTGAGTAATTTTCAAACTTGTTTGGTTTCATTTTAGCCTGATTTTATTGTATAATTTTGGTTATGAAAACCACACTATCAACTTAAGGCGGATGGAAAAGAAGCCGGAGAGGGGGGAGGGGGGTAAATAAATCTATTTTTAGGCTCCCAGAAGACCACTGAGACCATTTTCGGCAACGTCGGATACTTATTCTTTTTTTACATTTTTTTCCCTCCAACACTAAAAATTATTTGCTCAGCTCGATGTCGACCAAAATTGAAAAAAATTGGGCAGTATGCTTGGCAATTGAAAGTGTATTCAATATTTTTGAATGGTGATGACCTCAAGTCAAAATTCAGTCATGAACAAATTTTGAGTAGGGGTGCCGAGAGACAAAGTTTCTTCACGTGCCAATCGGTAGAAAATCAAAAGTTGTGCAACATATTCAAAAATCAGCCTCCAAGGTAAATTAGGAGGGCAGATATGAGGATTTTTCTCGTTATTGACCTTGAAAACAGACTTTTACTCCTCTATCTCACCTTAAAATCGAGCTAAGAAGTTGAGATTTGGTATTTGAATTTAGTAGTAGTTATAAATGCGCCTTCGGGGGGAGGGGGGGAGGGTTCAACTTTTCAGCCCCCTTTTACCCCCTCACAGCTTAAAAAAGGGCTTTTCTTATTTTTTCAGTTTCTCTCGCGTATATCTCCCCGTTCGAATTGAGCTAGGAGGCTGAAATTTCTAGACATGCCTTTTAGGAGTTTCAACTTTTCAGTCCCCTCGCACCCTGTCGAAACCTTACTAAACATCTTTTCATAAAGTTCCTATAAACGAACCAGTTTGAAATCTTAGAAAAAAAAAATTCAGGTCAAATTTTGGTGATTTTGAAGGTTACTTTCCAACCACAGGCCAACTTCAAAGTTCAACAAAAGACTGAAAACGGACATGTTAACTCGGAAGGTGTTCCAGAAATAGTGGTAAACCCTCTCCTTTTCCCCCCTCCCCCCTGAGCGCTTTCATAATCGCCTCTATGAGCACGTATATAGCACAGGATAGGACATGCGGTGAATTTAATGAGCTGAGAATATTTTTAGAGAAAACCCTGTGCCGGATAAAATCAAAATCAAAACTTTCCTGGAGGCCTCAAACTACGAAGACCCTGCAGGAAAATCTCCTTATACCTTTGGGTCTATCAGACACATATTTTACAACCATAATCATAGTCACGTAATTACACACACAAACACATCATACATTTCATTTACATCACAACAAACCATTTACAGTCGAACTTTCCCCTTCAAAAAGGTGAAATTTATTTTTAGATTTTTTTTTTATTCTCGATTTAAAGTCAATCTCACCAACAACGATAGCCGATTAAAGGAAATAAATTCCCGTAGGAAAGACACGTCTCTACATACATACATACATATGTACGATGTACATTATGTAAATCATTGACCGACAAATACATCTTCAAATCCCCTACCTAATTATAATTTCTCATTAAAAGTAATTTTTCAAAAATCTCAATACGCTAAATTTAATAACTCTCAGTTGAATTTAAAGAGAGAAGGAAAAAAAAAACCTAATACAGCGTTAAAGTGAACGCGAGATAAAGAAAGAAAAAAAGAACCAATTAATCGTGTACACTACATAAAGAGCGATAAGATATAAGTAAAACTTCGTCCCCTAAGTGGTATCTAATACCTGGCTATATTATGTATTTGCTACACACATACACATACACACACATACTCGCACACCGAATAAGAAGTATTACTTATGAGTAAACATTGCATGTAGTATTTGGTATAAAAGGTCAATTCAAAACCCAATATCACTATCATTATCATTATCATTTCCGTACTACAAATGCAACATTGTCTGGGCAACGTTAGAAAATCGTTTTAATTTTTCCGGTATGGACTATAACCATTTTACTGGCAAACGATGACGATCACAATAATTCTTATTCAATCGAAAGTTTACTTAAACCGGTTTTTTCCATGCTTGGTGCCTGCCTTTTGTACCTTTGTATGTTTACTCGTGCATTCTACTACGTATTCCCGTATGTTTAGTGTGAGTAAATAAAAAGAAAAAAAAAAAAAGGTACGGAAATTAATAGTCGCGCTTAAATAAATTCGTGCTGACGGGAACTGCATATTTGAAAATTGTAAAATAAATTATTATTTTGAAAATTCATGGGGCAGCGAGAGGGAAGGTAGAAAACGTCACGAACTGAGATGTTAAAATTGAAATAAATGCTTAGAAACTGAAATTGAAACCCGAAATTCGAAAACAAAAAAATGAAATTGAAACTAAAATTAATTTTTTTGAGTTTCAGTTCAGTTTCAATTTTATAGTTTTTTGAGTATGAGTTTCATTTTTACTTTCGAAGTATTTATTTCCATTTATACATTTCAGTTTTACATTTTTACAGTCCTAATAACCGTAAAAATAACCGAATGTTTTTTGCCTAAATTAAATGTACGTAGTTCTTCAGCTTGAAATGGAAATCAAAATTGAAACTAGTAAAACATTTTAGTTTCAATTTCAAGTTTCAAGTTTTCAGAATTTTCATTCCAATTTCACGTTTTAGTTTTTTACCAACCTCACCCGTTACCTGGTAAACAATCACTTCCTCTTCAGCTCCCTCTTCCCTTACCAAATCGCCCTCAGCCCTCAGCCCTCAGCAGCCTAACTAAACCATACTACACGCGACCGATCCGATGTACGATTTTTATACTTGTTGACATTGCTCGGCACGGTGAAATACAATCACACACACACTCACACACACATACACACACATAAACACCATTAAACCGGAAATCGTTTTCGCCGCATTTACTTTCGCAGGAAACAAGTGAAAACGATCGTAGTACAACAAGACGACCCCCCTCTTCACCGCGCGCCCCCCATTCGTCGTTTCGCTACCTCGTTGTGCCCACTTCGCGTCGCGTCGCGTCGTTTGCATTACACATTCTTTATGACCCAGTTTCACAAGCCGAGCCGCCAAATTATGCAGTTTTCGTATCCAGCCAGCGCGGTACTACGAGTGGTATTCATCGACGCGGCGTGAACCGCGAAGAAAGAATGAAAGAAAAAACATCGAAGAAGGAAAAACCTTCGCTTTTTATGAATTCCTAAACGAAAGCGAAACGTCGAGTCGCGTCGCTTCGCGTCATCATTACATTAAATCAATGCAGCAATATTCGGCGACTAGGCGAGACGAAGCGGGCAGGCGAGATGGCAGACTACACTTTTAACCTATAAACGCCAAAAAAAAAAAAACAACAACAATAAGTCGCCGATATTTTATGCTAATTTCAACGATACGAATACAAACGATGAAATAGAAAAATGCTCT
This sequence comes from Ferrisia virgata, assembly GCA_900060175.1. Lineage (NCBI taxonomy): Eukaryota > Metazoa > Arthropoda > Insecta > Hemiptera > Pseudococcidae > Ferrisia > Ferrisia virgata. The sequence continues at coordinate 57,865 of FIZR01026476.1, forward strand.
CGAGAAAGAAAACAAAGACGTCTTACGCGACTGCGAACGAAATTTTCCAAGGGGTAGTAATTTCCGTCAATTTTAATAATAATAGTCGAAAAGCTAACCAGCAGCAGATAGAAGGAAGTAGAGAGCGAGGGGAGGGGGGAGGAGTACAGTCAGGAAAAACTTTTCAAGAATAAACAGTCGCTTAGTTTCCAATAAATAATACATCAATTTTTCCCCCCTTTATTTTCTTAAAGTTAGCATTTCGACGAAAAAATTTTCCAAACAAATAATCTCATTTTTTTGTACCATTTTCACTTTTCTCTTTCACCTTCCACCCATAATACAGAAAGTCGTTCGCAATCACCATAAATTTCTTATACTAGGACTCGGTGGCTCTAAGGAAATCCTCCTGCTTTCCCACCAAATCCCACTTTGTACATATTAACAACACTTCTTTATGGGAAATTAATTTTTTTTGGACAAAAAAAATTAATCAAATATTCATCAAACCAGGTAAAAATTAAGAGAAAAAAAACCATACCACAACGCAACGTTAATTTTAAAACACCTCAACCCTTCCACAAGCCATTCGGCCAAAAAACCGTAACCAAGTAGGAAAAAAAAAGAAAAGAAAAAAGAACAGAACCCACTCGACGAAATTTAGTATGCACACATTGAACGCCAAACGACGCATACAACTTTTGAAATAATAAAGAGGACTTCGCGGCAATGTACAGGGAGGCCGGGTAATACGTCTAGTGAGCGTCTCGTTAGCGGGGGCGTCGAATGCTGGGGGGAAGGAGGGGAGGGAGCGAAGGAGAAGAACCAATGGCGGGTTACGAGTCTAGGGTGTTTCGCAGTAGCGACTGATAAAAACGTGGTCGTGGTAGGATGCGGGTGCGATGTACATAATTCAGGCTAGTAGAGCCATTCCGACTTTTACTTTTATTGGGTAAGCCGGCAAGAAGGATTTTTGCACATAGAGGGTGGCTGGCTGGCCGGCCGGCCGCCGCGTACAGAGTGAACTTATGCGCGCGAGTCGCGAAAAAAGCCCTTTTGCGGCATGCTCAAGGTTTTGAACCATGAGCCACCACACACACGAGTACTGTAGCAAGTGGCGCGGAGTAGACGATCGTCGTCGTCGTGACGTCAATTACACACGCGCCGCCGCCAAAGACTACGTAGGAGATACCCCCTACCCCTAACCCCAACCACCGGGTTTTGTAAAAAAAATTCACCGGCAGCGTGGAAGCCGCCGGGATCGATGGCATTCCAACGATTTCTACACCCGGCACGGCGTGCTGTCAGGGTGAGCGGAACCGCCACGGCGTGTCAGGGTGTGCGGAACCGACACGAGATGCGGGACGCCTCAAAGAGTGGGTTTTCCCTTACGCATGCACGTCGACGTTTCGCTGCTGGTCGAGGTACATGGCCCGGCATGGCAGGCCGGCACATAGCGTCGCGATGCAACGTTAACAGACTTTTTAGTGGGATTGCGAAGGAAAAAAAGAGTGAAAATGTTCGACGGACTTGCGCCGGCCGCCCTCCCGCCCTGCTTACCGTTGACGTTGTTGGCGTTTCTTTTGTTTTTCCTTTTTTTTTTTTTTTTTTTTTTTTTTTTCCCTCTCCACCGCGCCGTCATATCCGTTCTCTTCGTTTGCCAAATTAACGCTTCCGTCTGCGCCGACCAAATTTTAGCACACAACTTCGAGCATGAGGCAGGAAATTAAAGCGGAGTACTTTCGGGGCACGTTTCCGTTCTTTTTTGCCTCCTTCTTTCGACGCTCCCTCTCTCTCTGTCTCTCTCTCGCCCTGGCAGCCACGGCCGAGCCGCGCCTTCAAGGGCAAAGTTAAATAACGCAACGATCGAGCTTGCGCGCCGCATACACCGGCGACCGTCTGCAAACGGCCACGCTAAATGCTTCTTTATTGGAGGAAAAAAATTTTTTCATAATTTGTCTACCGAGCCCGATGGTTGGTTTGATACAGATTAGGAAAAAAAAATCAATCAGTATTGCCTACAGCAACAGATTACTAGATTATTGTATTTGCCTGGCTGTGATACGAGAACTTAACATTTTCAGCTATCTCTATTTGGTACCACTGTAAAGCTATATCTACATTACGAGGAATAATGCTACTGTAATAATGATAATCGCATAGCATCCAAAATTCGCAACATTAAACATTGTAATCGTTTGTCCTTAATTTACGGAAACGCATTGATTTAATAAATAATCTGGGTAAACAATTAACCCGGTTGGATTTTTTTATTACCCAGCGTTTCCCTCTTCTTTTCGCCAATCCCATCATTATTATTTGTACTCGTCGTCATCGAGGTACCGTTGGGCTACGATTTCAATCCGCAATTAATTCCTACGTAGATATTTTTCTCTACTTTTTGCTGTCCAACGACAAGACTAATCACGAGTGAACTTTTTACTCGATGATTTTTCTATTTGCAAGCCCCAAACTACGATAAATTTCCTCGTATAATTGATTAACACGAAAAACCGCATAACTAGGAATAGATAACACATCTTTATCGCATACTCTCAAGGAATTTTTCTGCATCGTCGTATGTACGATGATTTTATCAATCAAAAGACCAGATTACTTCCTGTATCGTTTAAACCCCATTCTGTCTTTTGATAAATGGTTATTTTTTTTTCCTTCCTCGCAAAGAAAATTCTTTTTAATTTTCCTTTCTAAACGAGAAAATAGTGAAATTCTAACAACTAATCGTACACTTACAATATTTCCACCAAACATGTTGGCAATTCAGAGAATAATTAAAAATGCACAAAATTTTACAACAAACTCGAAATGTTTATGCAAGATTTACAAGGAAACGAAGAATTTCACCGCCAACACTAATACATACACGAGTTCGTTAACACACAGTCAAGGTCACCTCTACACCAGCGTGTTACACAAATAGAAGTTGGGACAAAAAAAAAAAAAAATTTCGACTCTTAGTCGTCGTACTAACAACATAACATACGACGAGTATGCGATACTCAAGCTGCTTGGATATGAAAAAAAAAAAAATACATATATATGCACTGAAAATTGGCAAATTTTCGCATTCTCAACTAAATGATCAATCAAGTGTTGCAATACTATGATTTTTTTTTTTGTAAATATTATTAAAAATTGTTATTGTACTCTTAAATTTAGCGAGTATTTATTTGTGTACATTTATTATTTTGTAATTGTTTTCCAATACGCTTATATTTATCGAAATGAAAGAGAAAGAGAAAGTTATAATATGTTCATTTGATCAGTATATTAACGATTAATATTTATGAAGAAAAGGGACGAAGGGTTGACAAAAGGTCGACGAAAAGATTCAGCCACAAAAATTGAAAATAGTACTATATCTCGCTACTCTCTGTGCATTTGTTAATCATCGAAAAGAACTGCATTGAATAACTCTTTTCATCACGATCTAATGAAACCTTCGAAAGACAGGCAAGACCAGGCCATTGTAATTTTTGCATAACAAGGCAATATTATCATTCTTACTATTAGCATCGATGCCTCGACTGCATCCAGTTTATATGTTCAAAAGATCATGCAAAAATCTACTGACAAGAATGCCCGAGAGGCTATTGAGTGTTAAGGTAAAATCTTAGTATTCTTATAATTTTTCATAATTTTTGGCTTGCACCATTTTGTTCTTTTCTTTACTGCTTAAACTTTGATCACTTTCTGTACTACTGTGATCACTATGTTCTTCGATATCCAGCGAAGATAATTTCAACGTCTTCCTCTTCTGGATTTAAAAATTATTCCATACATCTTGATGGCTCATTTTTTTTTTTTTTTTTTTTGTAATATTTGCAGTGTTGAGAAAAAAGCAGGGAATCTTACGACCTCGTTCTACTTATATAAATGCCTGGTAACAAACTTTTTGCAATATTTTGACTGGGCCAGGAGACGTGTAATAAGTGGACCAAAAAACCCTTCATTACAGTGTGTTGCATAGAGTTTGCACCTACCTAAAATCAATGGAAGATGAAGTTTAAGATTTCAAAAAACAGCCCTTGATCACGTAACTTTGCTCCCATATTACTTCCCCCCAAGGGTTAATGTTTAATGTTTCCAGGATGTAAATCGTTTGTTGGAATTTTTTTTTTGCTACTAGTTCTTCGGAGAATTTATTCGATACGAATTACTATCGAAACCCATTATTACAGCAACGATTCGCTTCTTCGATTAATATAAATTACTAAAAATCAAAATACTAAAATATTTAAACGTTGACAACTTTTCAGGGCGGAAATATTCGCCAACAATATGTCGAAAATTGGCCTCAAGATTAGCGCAATAAGATGCGCATGCGTACTCGCAGACTAGTATCGCGTGATATTTGCAATTTTGAATTCCACTCGGTCTATACGGCCATAATACACACGACGAATCAAACCTCGCGTTAAATTTGGTACCGACATAAAAACAATTTTTTTTTTTCCAAGAACCCAAGACTATACGATACGATACGATGCGAACAAAAAAAATGAAAAAAAAAAAAAACTACACACAATACATCACATGTGAAAAAAAAATAAAAGTATACAAACCGGTGCCACACCACACCACACCTAGCGTTGCGTCGCGACGTCCGTATAGGAAGAGCTGTACGTACTACGAGGAAGAACGAGGAGAGGGGAGGGGGTGGGATGGGCGGGCGTTAACACGACCAGGAAGGGAGTAGAGGTAGGCGACGCGACGGCGGTACAATGCGAAACCAAGCGAGCTCTACGTCATCGGCTGAGAATATGTTGTACGGTGTACGGGCGCACTGACGGTGCAGAGCGAAGAGAAGACGATAAAAATTTGCCACGTGTGCGCCGTGGTACGCGGAGGGTGGTTGCGGCACGAATTTGCTAATGCGCCGGCACGCGCGAGGGCCATCAACAGCTGTTCGTTAAGTTCAAGGTCACGCAGTCGCCAATTTATCGTCTCCGAGCCGTAACTTCCGTCTTTAATTTATTGCACATATACTAATACACATAGTACTATATCTCTCGCGTTTGCTCTGCTATGTATACGCATATATACATATATATACATGGGTGTGTGTGTGTGTGCAGTACCTATAGGTACTGCTCCTCTTTGTAATAATGTGCGAAGAACATGTCGATGGCGCGCTACAGCCACCGTCCCGCCATGTTCCCAAAACGCAAATACTCTAACATCGTGCACGTTCTTAACACACACACACACACACACACATAGACACACGTCGATAACCCCAATATATACGATTATATTTCGCCGAAAAAACAGAAAAAAAATTCTAACGAGCGGTTACGAGCAAGGGGCTAGGGCGGGGGCATAAGGTGGTAATACAAATACCATAAATATGTACCATATCTTCTGTATAATTGTATACACACTTCTAGAATTATGTATTTGGAAGATTTCCTTTGTATATATACAAACAAATAAATTCCGGTTTTGAAATTTCAAAAAAAAAAAAAAAAATTCTTCGCAATAAATTTATGAAAATTTTTTTATAACCGACTGAGTCATTTATGCTAATATTTTTTAATGAGCTTTTGAAATCGACTTGAAAAAAAAAACTGTACTAACTAATGTACCAGATAGGTAGGTTATTCTTTTTTACAATCTTTTTTCTTTTCCACTCCTCTTACAATGGTCGAAATATCTTATCTCTGGGCTCATAAACGACAACTACGACTACGACGACGAGTACAAGAACTACATAAACGTATATATAAATACATACTTATACATTCTCACACAATGTACATTATGTACACAGTACACACACACACATACACACACTACAAAACCGATGTCAATGTCAATGTCACACCATATCTAACACATTTCCCATACGAATGCCTTTCAAGTGGGTATTTTTCGTTTTCCTTCCTTTTTTTCCTTTCTTCGTCATTTATTCGTGTTTCGCGTACACACGATTGTATTACCAAACAATACCCTTTTTTTTTTCTTTCTACAAAAGATAAACCTTAGCTAGGTGTTGGGGGGAAAGGAGAAAATAGATATAGACGATACGTACACTGTAATATGGATATTTCTAGCATTTTTGGCTAGAACCCGTCTATGTAGCCTCACATTATGGTTTCTTGGACAATGATTCATGGTTGCTTCGCGTCGTAGTAGTCGTTGACCAACTTAAATGTCATTTTTATCGTATACTTTTCCCGGAACCAGGTGGCCGTAGCGACGAAAATTTTTAGTATTTGGTTTGAATCGATAAGCTCGTCAATCAAACGCAGTTAATCGGTTAATACACAACTGTAGTAAAAATAGCACACAGTAGGAAATTCCCTTGAAATGAACATGGCTTAGGTTGGAAAATCAACGTTGGGCACTGCCACTCTGTGCTCAGTGGCTGATTCTTGATTACGTTACATTCGTGTTCTTTCTTCGCTGGTTCAAAAATTCACCTTATGATCATTCTCACTCTTTTCCATGGCTCTCACTTCTCGCTCCAGGCTTGCTAAGATACGCATGAAAAAGAAAAAAAAAAGGGGGATGAAATCTTATTCTTTCAAACACAAATGCACGAAAACGAAAGGTGAATAGCGTGAAAAATTTTGTTTGTGACGAATGCTCTTCCAATAAGTTTGAGGAACTCTTCTCGTAGAATCCCCTCGTATTAGTTATGAGAACTTTCATCTCTTTCTGTTCTTAGCTGACACTTTCGCTGCACCAAAAAAAGGTCACTCTTTTACACTCTTACTCTCACTTACTCATTGCGTCTCCATCGACTGTCTGTCTCTTGCTTCCTGAAATATCATACATGTATTTGTGTGATCTAACCACGACCTTCCATCTTTATCAATTGCAACAAACCACCACCATTCGCTCATGAATTGATAGACATGCAAAGGTAAGTAAGTAAGTAAGTAATCAGAAGTTCATTCACCGAAACTTTTACACCTCGCCTGCTGCTACTCTGCGACTACTTTCGCGTTCGCGCGAAATACTCTTCTTACACGATACGCGTCGCGTCCTCTCTGCACCATCCATCGTCGAGCGGATTTACGACCTTGTAATTACGTCCTCCGGCGAATTCGTTTTCTACTCGACGATTACGACGGTTTAGCGCGGAAGAAAGCGAACGCTGCTCGCCGGTTCTCGGTAGAAGAAAAAAAAAAAGGAAAAACGAACAAATCCCCCGCATCGAGCGTAGCATTATCGCGGTTAATAACCCACTTTCCAACGTATGCAGCAACATGGTCAAAGCCACCGGAGTCAATGGCACCCATGCACATGTGCATGTGTGTCCCATTTATCAAATCTCTTTCTCTTTATAGTACGTACTACGTACCATTCCATCCATGCTTTTTCACAGTCTTCGTGCACAAGTACTTATCCGAGCATATCTCTTATACGTACCGAATATATCGGTACAAGCGGAGGGAGAATGGGCTATATAAATGCGAAATCTCGCTAAATAGAGTTTCCTTTCTTCGTTACATTCATCGTGTGTATACCCTTCACCACCACCACCACCACCATCATCATCATCATTGAGCACATTGAGAGAAGATAAACGAAGGTGGAGAGATAGTCGCAGAGCCTTTCACACGTTGCAACGTCAACGTACCTAAGAATAACAAACGCGTCCATTACGTCAGTCTCGGAAGAAACCCATAAACTGTGTGAAAGTTCACGGTCATAATGTGTTGTCTGCGCGAGTGTGTGTGTAGATTTACTAGATAGTTGCGTCGAGTATGCGTATAGACTTATTCGTATATATCTATGAAAATAGTAGTATATCTTCTAACAACGTGCACCTCTCCATTACCACTACCATTACACCTCCGGTTGGTCTGCAGTATCCATTAAACGAGAGAGAGAGAGAGAGAAAAAATCACCTAGTCGTACATATAAGTATACCTAGTATCTTGATCATTCGTTCGCTGTACAAAACAGATAGATATATAGAGAACTTGTCACAATACTTCATACCAGCAACCACCACATCCTCTATCTCTGTCTGGTATAGCGCAGCTTTCATCACCATTCTTGTTCGAGCGTATATCACGCTACTCTACGTCGTAGTCGTATTAACCGGTTGATAATTTCCTTTTAATTACCACCTTTTCAAAATTGTGTCATGGTCTGAACGCTTTAACGCACACTGTGTACCGGTTATACCACATCATCGTCATCGTACTTCGTGCATACGTATCTTTCGTCTTCTTTTCAGCGTGTATGTAAGCGCATACTAGGCGAGTTAGTATACCTATGTACTCGGGTATATTTAAATGCATATGTAGCATTCGTATTGTGTATTCGAATACCTTTATAACACATAAGAATGATATGTGCAATATGTTACCAGTCCGTACGGATGGTGAGTACGCATAAAACATGAAACCGCGTTCGCTTTCAGCTCGTGCGACCGATATGTTCTCATGAATGACACTTGTAACGATTACTTTCATTCCAGGGTAATTATTATTATAATTCTTGTTATTTATTTATTTATTTATTTTTTTCACTAATAACGAAAATAATTATTACGGCGATGTGGTTTCAGTTGAAAGTATTCTGTAGCTACACGTGCATGGATCACCTCTCGATATTCTTTGAGTGTACGTTAGATCCAAGGAATGTGGAAAATTCCACACTTTTACACGAAATTTTCCTCCATTTTATAAGGTTCGAGATGGGGTTGCAAAAAGCACGCCATTTCTTTTTCTCTTCTTCTTCGTCGTTTGCCTAGGCCCAATTCCAGAAATGCAGATCATTTTTGCCTATACAGAGATGTCTTGGGCATGATCCCAGCATCATGCTAGTTTTGGTTTTATTAAGGTCCGTATATCTTGTGATGAGGGCGGGGGGGGGAGAGGCTCACTGCTCAGTCAGTTTCTTCAGGTTATCCTGACGAATGACATGGCCAAACTAGCTGAGGATATGTCTTCGAGTGAGCCCACCTCCTCACCGACCCGATCTTAAATTTAAACTGACGCTCAACTAGAGTAAATTTTTTTTCTTAGTTTTTGGACAATCAACTACTTAAATTTCACATCAGATTAATGTAGGCAGCTGGGCACTCTATGGGCTTCACATAAGCTTCCTCAAAGATGAGGGGGGGGATTTGAAAATGTTCTCTCCTCAAGCCTGATTACTATGGAAGCTAAGTTTTTCATACTCTTGAATTGTGATTGAATTTCGTCCCACTCCTCATCATGATTTTTCTTCTAAAAAGTCCTTTTTTTGAATTCTTTAATTGGTTTCCAAACCACACCTAATATAAACCCTACTTAACTGAAGATCCAAGTAGGGTAAAAATGGACCTCTCACATTAAAAACAAAATTTTCCATATATTTCTACCCTAACAATTTTTTTTTTGATTTTTATTTAAATTTCTACACAGCAATATCAATCTTGAACTTTTGTTTATTATTGTGAGAGGATTGTTGATCCCTTAGGGCTCTTTCATACAGCTGTCTTTTCTGATCTTTTACTTCTAGCCTTAGACGTTCAGCTTTCTGTCGAGCCATCGCTCTGCTACCATATCAGATATAATTTTAGAACAATCATCTTGAAAATTCAACTTGAAACTTTGAAGTACATTGATTGGTATAGAAATTACCAGCATGACCTGCGTAATTGGTTCAAGAGCATAGAATTCCATTCAACATTATTTTTCAAAAAACTAAAACATGGTAATTTTTCTGGGAAAAACGTGATTTATAATAAGAAGAATGAGCGTATTATCACGCTCAGAGTAGTTTCTTCGTATACTTATGCACTTTATTTATTTATTTATGATTAATTTACTAGTGGGATTTTCATCTCGAACACGTTCTTTTTTTTTTTCATCAAATCATCGATGTCGACTATCTGAATATGAATTACAATATTTGTTCTTTAAAAAGAATATAATTATTAGAATATGAGGAACTCGTCCCACATCCCCCTACATGATACTTATCTATTATACTGCAATTAAATCAACGCGATAAATATCGATTACACTGCATCTGTATTTGTATCTTAATTACAGTACATTGATTAGCATCGTGCGATGAAACCATCATAAAATTGTTAATTCAGCTACCTTCGTCTCTATGTGTAGTAAATTAATCCAAGAAACAAAGAAAGAAAAAAAATCTTATCTTTAGATGAAATTTCCATTTTATTCTTAATGGTTACACGATAAAAAACGTAAATCATTCTTAAAATCAAGCACAAAAAAATCTTTTTCTTAAAAAAAAAATGAAAAAAACCTCCAAACAATGATTTGCTGGCGAGTAGCGACTTTCTCGAAAATTTCTCTTCCGCGTTACATTACACTAGAAAACATACATACAATCCAATTTACGACACTTTTTGTTTTCGGGTTTGAATTTCAGTTGTTTTTTTTTTTTTTATTTCCTTATTCGAGTCTGAAATTAAACCAGATCCGAAGTACTTGCGATAGAGAGGTAAAAGCCTTTCACCATCTTGTACAGACACATATTACGTACAAAAGCAACCAAAAAAAAAAAAAAAACAAATCCTTTTACCACATCTAACAAAAAATCCAAAAAGAAAAGAAAAGAAAAACACCATAACCCAGTTATGGTATAATAATGTAGGTAGGTATAAAGGGAGAAACCTTTTTGATGTGTGATAACAACCGATGAAATGGGTGTGGACGAAAGGAGTGGAATATCGCGAAAAAAAAGAAGAAAGAAAGAAAAGGAGAGACGACCGTATGACGAAGGGATCTGGTTTTTAAACAGTTGTAAAGCGAATACACACCCGCAAAGGGTTTTTCGCAAAAACAGCTTCATTTCTTCTACCTGCTCTGACAGTCTGGTTCGTTTGTAAAAGTGGTATGCTTTTTAAAAACAGGAAATAGGTCACCAGGCTATACAATGAAGGATAACAATACACACGAAGCAGTTCGTATTGCGGATGGCAAAAAAAAGGAAAGGAAAGGATCGGTTGTGTATATGAAGTTGGAAATTATTATCTACCCTACCAATACCGCTTATGATGACGATCGTGATTGGTGAAACAGGTATAAATGATACATAACTTATAATGTGCACCCTTATTCGAGATTTTTACGTGCCAATTTAATCAATTTAGTGGGTTCTTTTTATCTTTCTACTCGTCGAGCCAGGGTGCACCGTACCGAATTCATCAAAGCAGTAAAATACTGTACACTTTTTTTTTCCACGTCATTTTATACCTAAAAATTTTTTACACTGTACCGTTATGGTGCAAAAAAAAATATATCTAATTAATGACTCCTTGTGCTTTTGAACCCTTTTAAATACGCCGTATTGGTTTGCGAATAAATGGCCGATCCGCGTGCCGGAATCACGGACGCCTACGCATTTAGTAATAATTTTAAATCGCTCTCCATCGTACCGCATCACAGCTCGGCTCGACTCGACTCGATTACAAAATATCATCTTCTCGCCAACACGTTTTATTATACTTTTATGCTGCCGACGAGTATCAACCAGTTAACCAAGCCTCCCCTTTTACTTAGTATATTCTCATTTAGCAGCGAAATCGTCACGACGACGACGACGACGACGGCGACGCGACGTGTCAATCGCAATAGCAGCAATTTTCACAATATTCCTGTTGTACAAAGTAAGAGGTTAACATTTTACTCGGCTCTCGAACATCTTCATCTTCTTTCGTATTGAGAATAACATAATGTGGCTTGTTTGAGAGCTTACGAGGGGCAAAAAAAAAACACGTTCGGTGACATATTTCGCCAAAACACGTCGCTTGTCTGTTTCGATAAACGTTGCAAAAAATATTTAAACGTCATTTTTCGCGTTCTTGGCCTCGCTCGTATGGTGAAAAAAAAAAGAATGTATGCAATTTACACTTAAACATTACAAAATAGGTTCGTTAGAATGATTATATTACGTTCGTTGGTAATCGTTGACATTTATGGGACTAGAAAAGGATGTCTAGAGAGAAGCATATGTCTAAAAGACCGACCTTGTGTCTGTATTCATTTTATTTTATTTGAAAATTTGATCAAATTTTTGTACAGCAGCGTTGCCATTTTATTTGAAGCAAAAACAATTCATGTGTACATATTTTCCTGAAACTGCTAATCGAAAGTGCACAACAGTCTAATCTCTATCCAGTGGTACATCCACATTGAGGATGAAATCAAGTAAATTTTAAGGTATCCCACAACACTATAAAACTAAGGGCAATCATCTACTGGGTAGACCCGCAGACCCCGTAGAGTTAAAAAATGCCATTAGCATAGATCTGTTAGTTCAATGGTATCGCTTGAAGCCCCCCTCTTCCTCACAGCTAGTCCTGTACAGACGATTAAAAGCTTAACCAATGAGCAATTTCATAAATTTGATCCGATCACCAATCCAAGTAGCGGTCCTTGTAGATAAAAATTTTTCCAACAAAATTTGTCTTATACTCATTTTGCCTATCTTCGTTATTGAAGGGGTAGCGTTCTTTTGAATATTAAGAGCCCCTTCAAATAATCGAGATAGGCAAATTGTGTATATAACAAAAAATGCAGCAAAAGTTGCCTACTACAAGGTCCACGATTCGAAACTACGATTTGAGCGAATTTTTTGTTCTCGAAATTTTGCATCGGTCCACCCGTGTAAAATTTTGAGAGCAAAAAATTTGCTCAAATCGTAGTTTTGAGTTGTGAACTTTGTAGTAGGCAACTTTTTCGGCTTTTTTTGTAATATACAAAATTTGCCTATCTCAATTATTTGAAGGCGAGTATAAACTTTCAACGAATGCTGCTCCTTCGATAATGAAGATAGGCAAAATGTGCATATGACAAAATTTGTAGGGATAACTTTTACCTATAAGGTCCGCCAATTAAATTGATGATTCCATCCAAGTACTGAAATTGCTTATTCGCTATATATTCAGATACATGTAAAGTGTTAATTATGAGGGGCAGGGGCGGGGGGGCTTCAAGTTCTACCCGTATTACAGTTTTATACTATTACCATTTCTTAACTCCATGACGTTTGGGGAAAGGTAATAAACTTTGAAGAGCTAATAATTAGCATTCAATCTTTTGAACTCTAAAAAGAAAAATTTGAATCAAAGTACATATATTAAATCTAGAAATATTTCTGAAATCATGTTCAAATTATTATTTAAATTTTCGAAATATACCTTCCAAACGTAATATTCGTTTAATTATTGCGAGTTTTTCAATTCTGCCCAAACAAAACTCCTACGCCAGCTTCCCACCGTTAAAATTCAGCTAATTCTTTTAAACTCTACAAAATATCCCAATATTATACACATATTCGCTTCAGGATTTAAAATACACGCACACACATACACACACAAATCATATAACTGTATCGTCAAGGTCACTCATGCACAAGAATACGAAAACCAAATCTATCATATCTTCTGGAGACTGAAACCAACGACTACAGCACACAGCATCCAAGTTGAAACACCGAAACACCACGAAATCCATATCTACGAGATTAACTGTACTTTCTACAACGTGCACACAGCACACATATTCAACATCGTATCTTATCGAAGGGTGCATTCTATAATATAGAAAATTATCATCGGTTCGTGTTATTTTCCAAAATGACACACCCTTTATCTATCAAAAAAAAAAATAAGGAAGAAAAAAGAATCACTATTCTTAATAACTGGTTACCACAGTTGAAGAGTTCGTTTTAGTGGTAATCAAACCAAATTCGACAGTTTGGAAAACCATCGAAAATCTAGGTACACACAATCACCATCATCATCTCCACCAGCAGATCAGACACCAGAATTTACCTGTGTAGCAAGTAGGTATTTATAGAGAGGCCTATATAAATGAATGATACATATGTATTAAATTTCGTTCCCACGACGACGCATACGTGTAAGATTACTTTAACTGGTTATTTTTTCCTTAATTCCGCGATTATGAAAAATCGTTACGCGTATTTCCTGCTACTCGCTATTTTCCACATTTCGCCCAAAAATCCTTCCCTTTCATAACGGCGCGGTCGCCTTTATAAACATCATCGGTATTAAAAAAAAAAAAGAAAAAGGAAGAATAGCGCAAATACATACTTATACAAAAAAAAAAAAAAGAAAAGAAAAAAGAAGAGTAAACCTCGTAGCATAGTCGTCATATAACGCCAAATAATATTATATATAAAGGGGTTACATACGTTTAATATCACCCCTATTACAGCCACTGCGCCGTGAACACAACGAGGTACTTATGGTACCTACCTACCTAGCTATATCCAGAAGGGCAGGGTGCGCAAAGAAAAAAAAGGAAGGAATTTGAAAACTTCTTCCTATAGCACGTTGTTGTGTAGTAGTACCCACCGCCCACCATAGTTACACATACTATACGCTTATAGTAGTACCTGTTCAAACAAAAATCCACTCAACATACTCATGAAGGTGGTTCGAACAAAAGAAAAGAAAGCGTCTACGAAAAACCCCAACCAACGTACCACAAAGATCCTCGAGAAGGATATGTCAAATATTATAGGAGGACGTGTGTAATAGACATAGCGAGCGCAACAGAGACAGCCGGCGAAAAGGAAAAGGATAGAAAAAAGGATACTTTCTACCTGTACGATGCGATGGTGAAAACCACCATCGTATCGCGCCTTTCAACCCGAAGCCTTCCTTTTCCTATGCTTTAGTTTATCGCCACCGTTTGCCGGCTCACGTTGTACTCAGCCAAAGGCTCTTTCCATTACCAAAGCCACAGCAATTGTTTGTTCCACGAACATTACAGAATTTCATTTTAGGTAAATTTTTATCGGATAATTTTACATCATTGGATATATTATACACAGGAGGGATTGCGGAGACAAATACTTAATTATTGGTGAACCTTCGACGACCGACGATGGTAATTTTATAAAACTCGATAAATAATAACACTTTCACTATCACTATCGGTACCTAGATCCTCGTACACAAAAGGCAGGAAAAAGGTAAAAGGGACCATTTTCTTATAGACCATCTGATATCCTTTTATGCTACAAACACTGCTGACCCATTTCCCACGCATCTCCAGATCTATATATTTTTTCAAGTACCTAGGATATTTTCAAATATTTTATATACATCATAATAACAACAACAACAATAGAGAAAGAAAGGAGGAGAAAAAAAGCAGACCATATTTTCTCACACCCTTAATTAATACGTTATGTGTATACAACCATCGTACAAGAGATGCCGAACAATCATACGCACACATTCGTGTAAATGTCAGCTTTCACATGGATTTTATTTACTCCTTATTTTTTCGTCCTGTATAAGACAGATGTTCGACGGATTGAAAATTTTTCTTCACCTACATAGATAATCTTTCTTATTCTTAACCACCAATTCACCTACAATATTCTTCGAGTATCGAACTCGTTCGATCGATCATTAATCGATTAATCAAAATTAGCTATGTACCTAATGCGGTTCAATAGGGTATATGGGTCATAGAACAGCATACTTTTTTCATCCTTCGTGTTTCTTATCCTTATTTAGATTTATGTATTTTAGATTCGATCTGTCATCCCAAGTACTTTTAAGGTAATAAGTACAATATTTTGAAGAGGTATTAAGGTGTGGGTATTATAGAAGAATATCAAATAATTCAACGGAATTGGACGATGTTACTAATTTTTTTTTTTTTTTAATAAATTAAATTTTATCTCATCAGCAATGAATGGTTTGAGGATGTGAAGGTGGTTTACTCATAATTAATTTAAATAATTAAATGCGAATATTAAAGTTTCTTAGAACATAAAAAAGTCAATATTTAGAAACTTGATTTTTTTTTTTTTTCAGAAATATAAGAATAAAATTTTATCTTAAGCATGGCCCAAAAGATGTGAAATTAGAAGAAGTGACTCATGATCATTATCAGAAAACAATTCCATTTCAAAGATCATCAAAATTGGTCTTTTATAATTTTTTTTTTTTTTTTTTTTTTTTTTTAAATCAACGACATTTAGTACTAAACAACGACTAAAGAAGCATACTAGAATACAATCTGATCACCGAATCAAAATTTTCAATTACATAAATTCTTATAAATCATGCTCTCTCATTACACGTGCATTTTAGTAAACCATTCGGAACACACCACTGACTTAATAAAGATCACATCACTGACACGAATTAATCCAAAGTAAACACATAATAAATTTATCTCGATCGAGCAGTAATTCGTGAAGGGAAAAAAATTAATAATAAAAATGATACTTAGTATAATTATACCCAATATCAATCGTAGATACATTAATGATATTAATTTTTATTCTCTTATTTAAATATGACGTGAGTGAACCTTCTTATCGAGTGTTATCAACGAATCGACGTTAATCGTTCACTCCCCACGATTATTTTCAATTAATGATTCGCAGGTATGCGATTCAAAAGTGTTTAACCCTCTGAAAATTATCATCTAAATAATGCGAGGAAATTTCCTACTACATGTAATATCAAATTTCCTTTTTTATTCCCACTTTCGAGTCGATAGTCAACAGGTAGAATAATTCACATGGTTATAATAGATAGTTCATAACGTTGTTAGGATCAGTTGTTTAGTTCTTCGATGGTAGTTCTAATATCACGAATATGTTTCTACGATTGATACATACAATAATCGAGTTAGAAAAAAAAAAAAAAAAACTAAAACAAAAATCTAGGAATAAAAACTTACAATATCTCTTCATTAAATTTTTCTTGTACATTTTGGACGACTTATTTTTATCTTTGGCTCTGCCACCATCTTGATTGTGATCCGAGTTATACTCGGAGGATTCATCTTCGCTGGACGATGAAAATTTCTCTTGATCTTCCGGCGGTTCTGATTTGAATTTTTTAATAGACGGATCATCCGGTTCGGATTTGATTTGCGATTTGATTTTCTTGTTGATGGATAAATCCAGCGGCACACAGTCAATGTCCGCCGTCATGGTTTTCAATAACGTAACAATAAATATCGGCACACGATATACACGCGCAATTTGCAACAATTTCAAACGATTTACAAATTTGTAATGTAAATTTTAATGAAAACGATCGAATTGAAAATAGCCATTTTAACGCGATCGATTCTCAACTTCTCTCTTTTCTTTGCGGTACAATTCACGATCACGATATTTCAAGCAAAAAATTACAATCGTTAGTTTAACAACAGAAGAAGAAGAAAAAAAAAACAACAACAACTCGAAAGTCGAACGACCAATAAATAAATCAAATAATATTTTTCAAAAATAATTAATTATTATCGTATTCGCGAAAAGCCGGTAAAACGGAACGTATTCGTAAACTGCAAACACCACACGTTAGTGAACGGAATAGCTGCCGAAACGACTGATAAAAACATGAAGATTTGCGGTCGCGGGTCCTGGCACACTGACTCAGTGGGCTCGGAAGCGTTCGGCGTGTTTCGTGCACGTTCGGCCGATGAGTTTTCAAATCGTCTAAAACGTTCTGGTTCGCACCATCTCCTCGTGGCCCCCCTTCGGATTAACCTTTTCACCGCCATCGTCTAAGGAGACGCGGCTTGACTTGACTTTCCGCTCGGTGCGCGGCGTGGCCCGACGTGACGTGACGTGACGCTCTTCGTCGCTTATCCTGTGTATCTGTGTTTGGCGCTCTTCGCCTCTCGTCAAAGACGCTCCTGGAAGAAAATCTTTGGAAAAATTCCATTACGATTTCGCCGCTCTGTACGGTACTGTTTCTTCGTCTTCGTCTGCGTTTTCTTCTTGTATTCCTATCATCATTATTTTGTAGTTGGGAATTGCGATGGCTCGTGCGTACACTAAACACCATCACTGCACAGTACTGTACTGTACTTTATTCTACTTTTATTCAAGGTTACCGATATCAATCACTAATTAACACTCGATAATAAGGAAATACAATTTTTTAACAAATTCTACAATGAGTTTAGTAAAATGACGATCGGATCCTAGTCGAACGACTCGTAGTAACTGGTAAATCTCTCATCATTGTGTTGATAATTTTTCTAGCCTGAATCGTTCTACTTTTCATATTTACTGTAACCAACGATGATTACAAGATGAATCATATCAAATCGAAATTTTCATTCCTTGTCATTGATAGGAGATTTTTATGTTCCTGCATCGTTGGTTTCGTAGTATTATTATGATTTTTTTTTTCGTTCACGTAATTAAACTCTTCCTTTTTATTTATCTCGACTCGGGGTACATTTGCGATAATTTTATTTACTCTGGTGACGTCAAACGTGTTAAATTACTGAAAAACTACGCCGAATATCGTATATTTAACCGTACAAGTACGTACAATACTTACTTACCTATGTATGTACATACATCTGTCTAACCATGCCCTGTTCTTAGTTACCATTCCATTACCAAGAACTACGCGAAAATTCGGTAATCAGAGCTACCTTGACGAAACACAATCAATCTGTGTAATACATGTATCTCTACATACACGTGTGCGATTCTTCGCATCCTTATCCGTATCGTAAAAATACTTATAAGTACAATTTACATACGTACACAACGGTATAGTAATTTTTTTTCTCAGCCAAAAACTGATTAAGTTGAGTGATAAATGATGGGTAAAAAATTGTAACGTTTGTAATTTCCCACTGCAGATAACGTATTGATAACTTGTACCTTATTCGGAATAAAATTTTAGATATTTATTAACGTTGAATATAATTTTTAAATTATTCTATTATAGGTTTCAGAGAATCTGTACACTTGAATGTTAAATGGAATACGGTTAGCTATTCGAAGTAAGTATAGTTTAAAAAAAAACAAAAACAGGAAAACATTAAACATAATAAGTTAACGATGAGTTAGTTCTAAAGTTCGACGAATCAGTATACTAGAAAATTCACTTCATCGTCATAAGGATAACTCCAAGGAAGATGAATGATGATGCAACAAAAATTCTTTCAAACGTATTTAACGACTGAGAGGAAAGAATGAGAAACGTATCATTTGCTGCAGCAAAATTAGAATTATTTTTCAAAGAAGAGGATTCAAACTAAACGTGCTTTATACAAATTTTATTCGATATTGGAGATTAAAATTGAAATGTATAGCGAAATATCCAAGATTAATAATTACACAATCGTACGAGAAAATCGTCGATGCCGATGTCAGTATTTTTCGAAGGCATAATCATTTCCATAAATTTGTTTCAGCATTCGAGAAAAGGACAACAGACTTCTTCATCATTATTATAACTTTAAGCAGAAGGAACTTTAGTAGCTGAGTCAACAGCAAGTGATAAGTAATTCCGTTCCACTTCCACAAGACCGTTTTCATTGTTTTCTAATTTTTATTGATAAAAAAAGCTGATAAGAAACACACGTGAAAAAAAATAAAGTTTCCATTTAATAAATTATTTTCTTTCTTTCTTCTCCTTTTTTTTTTTTTTTTTTTTTTTTTCTCCTTTTTTTTTTTTTTTTTTTTTTTTGTTGTTGAAATTCGGCGTATGATAAATATGTTGAAAAAATGATAAATGTTTTTAATTAGCCAGAAGATTTCCTTGGGTCGTTTTCAGTTCAACATTACCAAACCGTGGAAACATTTTGAGGAAGAAAAATGAGTAGATTTCAGCAGCAGTAAATACAACAATCAATAGTTCAACTACAGATAACCAAACTTCAGGAATATTTTTCATATATTTTCATAAAAAAAACTGTTCAATAATTCATAGTCTTAGTTCCATTAGCCGTTTGGATAGTAATACTCTATAATTATAATTTTTTACTTTTTTTTTCTAATATTTTTATTCAATTGAATTTATTTGGCGAAACTGAAAATTGATTAGAATTTAATATTATTTGTATTTCTGATATCGATGCCTAGATCTAACTAGATTTCTGTTTGTTTGTTTGTTTTTAAATCTTGATGTGAATTTTTTTTGAATCGTACAGCATGTTCGATTCTTTAATTGATTCTAGCACCGTCCCCCTTAACAAAATGAGAATTTTTCGTGTTAAAAATGTGAGGTTGGCAACTCGTTTCTATGAATTTCCTTTTTCCAACACCTTCTATTGGTTTTTCTAGAAACAAGTTGCCAACTTCACATTTTTAACACAAAAAATTAGATTACCAAAAAAAAACTAATATCAACTTCAGTAAATAGCATTTTCTAACATATAATAACGCTTTTTGTAATTTCATAAAGAATAAGGATCGCATATCATATTAAAACTGTCAATAATATAATTTTTTTCCATTATTTTTCGTTTTAATATTTTCTTTCTATAAACTATTAAAATCACTTGATACAAAGAAACGAAAGAACCAAAATTATACGCTTTTTAAGATTCTTATCGTAAACATAATTTAATGGCTACCGTTACGCATTATAAGTTGGTACCTAATACTTTGGGCAGAAAAAAAAAAAAAGCCAGCCTTTAACTTATAAAACTTTAACGTCACCTTGAATACTTCAAGGAAGTTGGTTAAAAGCTAAACGCGGTGAACTTGAAACGAACAATAGCGAGAGTACGGTACCGAAAAAAGCTTCATCGATCGTCAATTACGACACAGACAATACTCAATTTTAAGCCCACTATTTCCTGTATTGAAAATCAATACCGTAACTAGAATATTGCGAAATGAGAATTTATCAGACCTATTTTTTTTTTTTTTTTTTTTTTTCCGGACGAAATGAGAATTTATCGGGCCTATTTTTTTTTTTTTTTTTTTTTTTCCCATCTAAACATAATGCATACCAGTAAAGCGATGTAATTCAGGTACCTGTACATTCATTTATAAAAGATCAACGAAGATATCATTATCACATTTGAATACAGATATCAACAGGCGACCGACCACATGGACCCGATTCTAACTCCAGTTACAACCAGTTTTGTACTTTGAATGCATTAAACGGGTGCTTTTGAAACAGAGCTTTGAACCTACTATCTAGTCTATGGTGCAACGTAACGTTACACAGAGAAAGAATCAAAAGCACTTGATGTTTAACGAAATGGTAAATAATGACTTTAGTTACCTGTACGTTAACAAAACGCGGATAATTATTAACTGGTTGTGTCTGTTTTTTCTATTGTTATTTCCTTCGTATACGTCTTGGGAACGAGCTATAAAGTGGAAATTACGCCCACCGAAAAACGCAGTCACATCCGGCATTTCGTATGCAGGAAATAGCAGCCCATCTGTGCACGAGTTATTTTCCTAACTTTTTTACATTATTACTATTGCTGTTGTTGTTGTTGTTGTTGTTGTTGTTTTTCCTCATTTATGGTCAACTAATACATTATGTATATATGGGTACAGACTACTGAGTGAAATGCGATATTGGTCAGCATTTCGTTTCTCTTTAGCAATACTTAGAGATTCAATAAGTTCTCAATGTGATGGTCATACTCTTGACGGTTACATGATCTTTTGATGATTAGAAAAGCTGGCCTTAGTGTGTGTATGTGTAGTAAGGATTTAATTTTACTGCTGACATTTGATGGGTTTTCGTTCCGTAGCCAGTTCAGTTTTGTAACGAGAGTGATAAGAAGTTGATTAATGATTGAAAAAATGAAAACGTTGTAATCAGATCTAGTTTAATTTTAAAGAACGATCATTTTAGAATCCAAAACGATTCCAGTAGCTGGTATATTAAGAATAATTAGAACTGGATAACATCCATCAAGATTAATTATCAAAAATTTACTCAATTTGTTTTTTTTTTTTTTTTTTTTTTTTTTTTTTTAAAAATTTTCTCAATTTTTTTTTTTTTTTTTTTTTTTTTTTTTTATTTTAAAATATCTATCAGTTAACTACAATGAATACGCAGAGTACATAAAGGAGAGCGCATTTTCAATTTAAAAAAAAAACAATAATAAAAAATGTCCATAATTTGCAATCTATTAAAAAGCCATGTTTAATCCAATCCTAACATCTCTTATCAGTCAATTAAATCGAAACTCGCTGGCTAACAGATCGACGATGATCGAAGACTAAATCGCATTTTGTAGGTCTAGGTTTGAATATCAGACACATGTTTTAATTTGACGAATTTGTAACGGTTATTGGAGCTTATCGTCATCTTCCAACATGGAAAGAATATTTAATAAACGATGAGGATGAGCGATTCGCGCAACCGCTTTAAATGGGAGAAGCCCAATAACAAAATATCATGGTATATACGACGGCGGCAAAAGAATTAACCGAGTCTGGCCTGTAATTACACGTATATACGGCTAAGATTAGATTAAATGCTTCCTGTTTTTATTTTTATTCTTCACGAGCACGTTTCTACATTTTTTTTTAATTTCATTTTTTCGTTAGCTCGTTCTTCGTTCGTCGTCGTCGCACGGTCGTAGTTTTACTAACGTAACAAGTAACCAGTTGAGACTTAATTGAAACGCTCGCCTAGGAATAAACTTTAACGCCGGATTCCGGATCATATGGCATAGCGGTTTTTGTTCATCGTTTTATAAGTATGGATAGGATACGTTAAAGTTTCTTGAAGTACTTCTTACTACATTGTGAACTCGTTAAAGGAGTAACTAACACTGTACGGTTCATATTGAGAATATTTACCGACTAAAGCATTATAAAAATGTAATGGATATGTTTCTGTAATTAGGATTTGTTATGAACTTACTACAAATATATATTATTCGTTTTCAAATAATTTCAATGGTAAAATAAATTTTTTTTTTTTTTTTTTTTTAGTAAAAAAAAAAATGTTTTTCTACGGCGTATTTTTCGTCATCGAAACGTAGCTAGGTATACGTACCGATGTAAAATGTTTTGATAAAAAACATAATATTTCGTAAACGACGCGACGTAAAAGGAAAGACTTTCAAAGTGGTTTGAGCAAACAACTTTATTGATACGATTAGAAAGTTTTTCAAGCACAGGTACATGCGATTGTTTCTTTTAAGCCTATATAAAACCTATCTCTAAAATGATCAAACGGTAGATATACTGTATGTATATATAAAAAAAAGTTGATGAAATTAATATTATAATTTGAATTTTTCTGTTACATTCTGTGTAATACAGGTTCGTACCAAAACGAGGAGATTTTAATCAAAGTTATCCAAAATAGTATACTTACTTATTCAAATATACCGGATGTTTTGCATTAACCTCGCCATCCTTATACCAGTGACAGGTCGACTCGTGAGACTTACATGTATAATGGTTAGTATACCCAAAAAATCGAAGGCGATAAGATATGCTATTTTCGAAATTTCATTTTCATGCAAACTTGTCACTCACTTTGAAAATTTACGGAAAAAAATTAATAATGATAAAAATCCGCTGTGTGCTCTAAAACATAAGTGTGTACTCTCGAACATGTGTAATATAAAAATCAAGAGTGGGGATGAAGTGGTTCGTAAAATATGACAAAATACATGCAAAAAAATATGGCTAAAAATTTTTAATTTTTTTCAGTTTTTTGTGAATGGATTGTATTTATGCGGAGAAAAAAAATGTAAATTAAAAAAATATATATATTTAGTCATTTTTGGACAAAAATAGTAGAAAAACTTCCAATTTTGAAGGTAAATGTGAGGGAAGTAAAACGATTACGCCACAAGGCAAGGAATATAAGTGAGTGACTGTGGTAAAGAAATCAAGAGTGGGGATGAAGTGGCTGGTACTTCTAAAAAAGTTATGAGCTCGCCACTGAAAATTTTCTAAAGGAGTATCAATAACCCCCCCCCCCCTTCCCTAAATAACTTGAACAAAAACCCTAAAAGTTGTTTAACAACGAAGAAAACAATGTAAAATTTTAAAATTTATTAATTTTTTTTTTAATTTGTGATTTTATATTTTTTCTCCATAAGGAAGCAACCTTTAAAGTTTCTGCTCGGGTCATTGCGTAAAGGGGGGGGGTGCACTGCTACACAATTTAAAGATTTTTAATGTGGAGCTCATAATAACTTTTTCAGAAATTATTCATAAAAAATTTAAAAAATTGAAAATTTTAAACTGTATTTTTTAATACGTATATCGCCACAGTTTGCAAACCACTTCATCCCCACTATTGATTTTTTTCCACAGTCGCTCACTTATATTCCTTGCCTTGTGGCAAAATCGTTTTGCTTCTCTCACATTTGCCTTCAAAATTAGAAATTTTTTCGTATTTTTGTTTAAAAATGACTAAATATATATATTTTTTAGTACAATATGCAACCACCACAACCTATTGGGTCGAAGATGTTCCTATATTCATTTAAAATTTTTTAATGACGTGCTCATAATAGCTTTTTTTAAAGTTATTCATAAAAAACTAAAAAAGTTACCAATTTTTAGTCATGTTTTTAGCCTGATTTTCTGTGTCACATTGTCGATGGAAACCAGGCTATTACTGTCTATCTACCTATGGCTGATGAGAGGGGGATATCAACAAAATACGTTTTGGGGCCCTAGAAGACCATTACAATAACTTTTGGCTATGTCAAATATTTATTTTCTTTTTCTCGAAGAATAAAACCATTTACATTGCGCAATACAGACCAAAATTGCTCCAACTCTGTCAACTGTCTCAGTTTGGCATTATGCCCATATTTAGAAGAAGGAGCGCTGAAGAACCAAAAACGCAAAAATTGTTCCATTTTGAGCCAATATTGCACCCCAACACAGCCTTAGAAATGTAGTTTTGCTGTAGATTTTTTTTAGTTTTTAGAGTTTGTTCCTCGCATTGGGCTAGAAAGTTGAAATTTGTTATGTACATTTAGTAGGGTTCTTAGATGTGCCTTTTGGGGTTTTCGATATTTTAGCCCCATTGAACCCTTCCTATCTTTAATACTGATTTATCACGATGTTTTTTTTTTTTTTTTGTTTTTTTTTGCATACATTTTGTCATATTTTACAAACATACTCGAGAGTATATAAAAACACTATGTTTTAAAGCAAACAACGAATTTTTTATTAATATTAATTTTTTTTCTATGAATTTTCAAAGTGATCTCGGTGCCTTCATTCTTTTGGGTATATTAACCATAATACAGGTAAACCTCATGAGTGGACCTATGACTAGTACAAGGATGATGAGGTTAATGCGAAACACTCGATACGTTGCATTGAATATTTAAAATGAGAATTAACTTACTTAATGAAATGATAATATTTCAAACTTCTTAAATCATGCTCGAATGTAAGTTACACTAACAAGGTAGGTAATAGATATATTTAGATTACTTACATACAGAGTAATAGTCGTTTCATGGATTAGGTAAATAAATTACACGCTATATTGTTTTGTGAAATGGCTGTGATAATGAAAATACGGGTTGAGCTTGAGTTATGCATTCGCCGAGAAGTCAAATAAATTGCATCCTTTTTCTATTAAAGTAGCGAGATGCGCGAATTTTTTGCATTATTTGTATTACTTCCTCAGGGAGAAAGTTTATTCCGTGGAAGATGAAAATGAATGTGATGGTATTATAAATGACCTATAACTGCTTTATCACGTGCTGAGTACCAACTACCAAGTATACAAATCTATTTGTATTCTGTATGAACCTATCATCCCCATTTGTTCACTCGCAATAACCATTATTGACGAAGTTTTTTTGTTTTTACCATTTCAGGGACAGAAATTCAACTTATATGCATATGAAACCAAATTCAATTTTTTCTTTCAAGGGGGATTGACTTGATTTTTAAGGGGTTATAATTTCATCTAATTTATATGACGGCATAATATTTAAAGCAAAGCTATCAATATGGCGTATATATCTTGTGGAGGGTGGCCTCCTTACGCATGTTTATACTTACTTAGGTACTTCGATAATAAAGTGAGCCGAATTCTTTTTTGAAAATCTCCAAACAGTGAAGTTATTTTAGGCCCTTAATTCCCTTTTTTTCAAGGGTAGATAATAGATAATTGAAATGCGTCACCTTTCGCGTTCTTTTACAGGTTTTCCTCATTGATAACTTCTTTCTTCATAAAATGGACAATGTGTGTACTTTCAATACATACTTTAAAAGGTCGTTTTTTCTTTTTCTTCTTGTTTTAAATTCGTCGTATCCATCTTTGCTTAAGAGGGGTGGAACTTATTGAATAGGTGCTTATGGTTATCGATGCTTTCTTTCATATTTTTCTGCTTCAGTGCTTCTTCTGTTAGTGGATGTGTATTGGAAGGCCTAATTTGGTAGTCTTGTTTCTTAAATTCTTTCCCACTTATTCGTATTAGGGATTTTTATTTTTCGTAATTGGTGTCACTCATTGCGATGTTATGATCGTCAACCTGAACCCATCTCTCAAGGTCTCTTTTGTCCTTTTTTGACATGGATATGTCTTAAGACTGGAGGTCATTTCCATGAAAATTGTCACGTTTTTGTAAAACGATTTATTCAGTGTTGTCATCAATCACAATGATTTTCTGTCAAATTTCTCAAGGGATTTAAGAAGTAGTGTTTCAGATAATTTGTTTTCAAATTTTTACAAAATTCTCGATGATTTTCCACGATTTTTTTCATAATTTGAATCAATGTTCACCCATTTTTCTACAATTTTATGTGATTTTTGACCAATCTTTTGCTCTTCTCACCCATTTTTGGCAATTTTTTTACCTAATTTTCAAATATTTTTAATGGTATTTTTCATATTTTAGGTTAATTTTAAATAATTTTTTCCAATATTCAAGAGTTTGGTTAAATCTCTACCCTCGTTTATAGATTTCAAAAAAAGAGCACCTAGTCAACTGTATATAGAATACCTACGCAATCCAACTGATGTATGTACATACGATGGGCTAGCGAAAAGTTTCCTCTCTACCACTGTAAAATACGAAGGAGTGGGGTTAGATGTTTCTTCGAAGTTGCATTCAATAGCTCATTTAATTTCTCATTGATGTACAAAATTGTGTGTCGTTAAGACGTTGTGTTCGTGTGCTGTTGCAATGGAAACGGAGACATGTTTGAATGTTAGGTTCAAGTAGGGGGCTATAATTTCATATAGGTACTCTCATCCGCCATTTTGTTCCCTTTAAAACGCCCGAATGTAAAACTAGTTCCACGAAGCTACGCGAGATTTCGAACGTTTCGGACCTGGTTGAACCACCGTGTACTTTCATGGGACTAGTTTTACGTTCGGATGTTTTAAAGGGAACAAAATGGCGGATGAGAGTACCCATATAAAATTATAATACCTTAGTTCAAGCAGACTGTGGTAATAGAGTTTTTAGCGTCAGAATAACTCCCAGTCCCCTCATATTTCCCCTAGACATAATTTAATAGTCCCTAGCCTCTCATATAGCTGCCAGACACCATGCAATAGCCTCCTGGCCTCTTATGTAGCCCCTCATATGCTATGCAATAGCCGCGACATACAAGGCAGCAATATACCCGATTCATACTACCTACATCATGACCACACCAGACCGCAATGTAGCCACCAAAGGAATGAACAGATGGAGCATCTGAAATCTGAAGCGATTTCTCGCCCTCCTTACAGCCTGGATCTTGCCCCATCTGATCTTTTTTCACTCTCAAAGTTGAAGGAAGACTCGGAAGGAAATCATTTTGAGTCTGACTGTGATGTGCAGCGGTTTATTCAATCATTGTTTCGAAGCAAGACTCCAGAATTCTATCGTAACGCTTTCTTAAAATGGGTTAAACGGATGACCAAGTGTATCGAAAAGGGGGGTGGGACTATGTAGAAAAATAAAATTTAATTCGTTCGATATATTATATACTTTCGAATAAACCTGTTTTCGTTCACTTCTGATCATTGGAATGATTCTATAAGGTAGGAGGCGAAACTTTTCACACATGCGGAATGATGAAATTTTTGCATATTCAGTAAAGACTAGTTTACCTCGCAACTTTGTTCCAATTCAAAGTTTACAAAACTTGAAAATTTTATGTATTGCAAATGTTTGATTCGCTTCAAAAACCTTCCGTTTAAAATTTCCGTTCAAGTTTTGAAGTAAAAAAAAATTCGATCTACACCGATACTTGGCGTGACTGGAGTTTGATAACTCAATTCAAAACAGTTTAAGCACATATTTACGCATTACAAGAATACATACAACAAAAGTTACTTCGGATAAGAAACAATTTGTCAAATCGACTACAGCCCATCGTGCCGCACCGTTGAAAACATAGGTTATCTTAACTTCGAATTCGGCTGCTACAAACGACCATCTAAATGAAATTAGAAGTAAAATTGAAATGTAAATCGCATTACTATGAGATACCGACGCATGCCGATTCAAATCCCGAACACTTGCAGATATTCTGTCGATCACGTTTCAAAATAAGAAGAAAGTTTAACGCTTGCTAAAGGTTGTAAGTTGTTCTTTTATGGTATGGTGCAACGGTAAACGTGCCAGTTTCTAAATTACGTGTTATTTGCGTGAGCAAATATGAATCGATGAAAAAATACACAGGCTCGGTGCAGCGGTGGAATAAAAAGTACAACTTGCCGATGTCATGCACATAAACGTCAAAAAAATCTCATTTCTTTTCGAATTGTTTCTCTCGGTAGATCTATAGATATAGGTAAACTGTTCAAAGGGTACCTAGTAGCTAGTGTAGCTAGTGTAGCTAGTCCAGCTACCTACGTGCGTTCGGTATCGGTTGAGTGTGTTAAGATAGCACATTAGGTTTTCTTAACGACGGATAACCGGGAAACGTTTTACTTTACCTACCTGGTGATAAATGTCGTTACAACCTAATCAACTTTTTAATACAATTAACTCACGATGGGTAACGGTTATCGAAGCGACGGATCGTGGCCTGGCATCTGCGGCGCGGTAGCGGTAAATTAATATATGATTTTAATACTTATCACGTTCGGTAATGCTCGCCGAGAATATTTTTGCCGTACGCCATTTGTTCGAGATATCGTTAAATATTTAATGTAGCCGGGGTTTTCAATTTAATTATCGAACGTTGGATGGTTAGAACAGTCAATGTGATTAGACTGATGGCGTAACGCGAACGCGCCAACTTGAAGAGTTTTGCTAAATAAAAATGACGCTATGGCGATGGCGATGGCAATAGCGATGACGGTCACTCGTCGCCTTGTTATTTTTACCTACCGGTAGGGCCTAAAAATAATGTGTTTTTAACGGCAGAATGTATAGATAAAAGCATTTCCGCTGTTCGTGCGGTCACACCTTAAAAAAAAAGCACAGAAAACCTTACGTTTGTTGCCGCTTTTATGAAAAAAAAAAAAAAAAAACCGCAAACCGTACACACTAGCTAAGTGACAAGAACGGTAAATATGGCAGGTCAAAGTGAACTGTTCGCGTAAGCCTTTGAAAAACATCAGAGCAAATTGAATTCGCTTTTTTTTCTGCTCCTTATGTGGACTGTCAGAACTCAGCAGTTGGAAATTCGAATCCTTCGGAGTATTAAAATAAAATCATATGGCTTGACACGCATTACGACCATCTAGGTAAGTACCTACTACCTACTTACCTATACCTAACCATTTAGTATGTACCGATAACCTTTTTTTCGCCTACTTACGAGTAGGTTATCCATATATTTTCAAAAAATGTTCACGTATTTAATTGAAATTTTGTTTCAAGGCAGATACCTAGTTACGTACTCATTTTATCACATTATTAGTCAAAATTATCTAGCTAATAATAAGCCTAATTTTCTGTCATATCGTCAAAGAAAACCAGGCCATTACAGTCTCGACGAATCCCAATTGCACACCAACACCAAGATTTGCGAAGAAGGGAAAAAATTAAAAAAGCATTGGTATCCAAACCGAGGCAATCAAAATATTCAATTGAAACGTATCAAAGTACTTGCATAACTAAAACATAATGGTAATACAACGAAATGACATAATTTTTAAAAAAATGTAAAATTGCAATATAACGAAGTAACAGTAGGCCTACTCGAAATAACATGAGTGGTAGTAAAAAAAAAAAAAAACTAACTGGAATCTTAGTTTGTTTTGAGAATAGAGAGATATGTTTGGTTGAGGTATCCGACTCGCTTAATGTTATGCAATATCGTCATACATCCTTTACTGTATTCTTGCCATAATTCGATCATTTTCGCAAGTTTGTCATTGATACATGTTTATAATGACAGCGCACCAGAATTAGACGATTCTCTGATCTTCACGATGCTTTCTGGTTGTATCTTCTTCAATACCTCTATGACAAGCAATATATTCGTATGAGTCGTATAAAAATTATTATTAAAATCACTATGAAACCAATCTACGGTATTTGTGGTTCTTCTTTCGGCGGATGGAATTTCAGCCCACATTTGGGGAGGCCATACTCGATGAATCTTCTCCAATGTACGTTTGAAGAATGTAATTGGCATATGTGAGACATTCTTCACAGAGAGCAATCGCAATCAATTCAGTGAATCCAGTAACTATGCCACTTTCTGTAAATCTAGATGGATCTAGGTGAATATTTTGAGAACTACTGCTCGCAAAAACTTCAAAATTTTAAAAGCGATGCGCAATTGGTCTATGCCCTGCAATCGATTGAGGTACGAGAGTTGAGGGGGGGGGGTCAAAAATCCTTTTTGGGGTCCTAGAAGAACATAAGAACATTAAGACTATTTTTGGCCACATCAGATAATTTTTTCCAAGCATTAAAACTATTTACTCTGCTCGATACCCACCAAAATTGTTCTAATTGGGTCAAATGGCTCATTGTGACGGTGGATTACATATATTTGAGTGGGGATGACTTTGGATCAAAATTCAGTTATGCTCAAATTTGGAGGAGGGGCTGCTTACGGAGTCAAAAAAAAAACGTCAAAATAATTTCTTTTTGAGTACAACATATCCAAAAATCAACCTTCTAAGCCGATTAGGAGAGGAGATATAAAGAGTTTCCCCTTTTTTGACGTTGAAAAATGGTGTTTCCTCCCCTATCTTCTCTCTAAATTGAGCTAAGAAGTTGAAATTTGATATGCATATTTATTAGGGTTCCTACCGTCGACTTTTCAGTCCCATTGCACCCCCTTGCAGCTCCGAATATGTGGTTTCTTGATCGGTTTTTCTTATTTTGAGTTTGTTCCTCTCATAACTGCCCTCTAAATTTCGCTATGAAGTTGAAATTTAGCATGTACATTTAGTAGGGTTTCTAGATGTGCCTTTTGGGAGTTTCGACTTTTTAGCCCCATTGAACCTTTCCTACCCTTGATACTGATGCGATGTTTTTTTTTTTCAATTCTCATGAATGTAATCACGAAACTCATGCTGGAGTTTTTTTTTTTTTTTAATATCAACTGGGCTGTGTCTGATACGAAGTTGTGAAGCTGACTAGGGAATTTTTGGTGGTAACTATACACAAGTACTCATAAGTACTGTATCCATTATGGCAGATGAGTGGTCAGAATTGAAAATGGGGTGGGGCGGGGTGGGGTCAGGAAGGACCATGAAGAATAGTTCAAGGTGTAGAAGGGAGAAAATTTTCTCTGAGTAGGAGTAAGGGTACGATATCGCAGATTGCACATATAAATACATTTGGAGGGAGCGGGAAAAAAACGTATACCTCAAATTTTAACCATTTTCACTGAAAATACTTATTTTGAATGAGAAAGACACCGTCCAAAATTTAATTCCTACATCTCAAAAGGGATGATGCTAAGTGTCGAGAAGGCAAAATGTCTTATATGTTCGAATAGTTGATAAGCTATCGATGATACGATGACTATTGCTTATTCAGCACTCTTTCCCTTCTATATATAATAATCTAACATATGTACGTACGATTAAGAAATAAAAATCGTTTTTAGTCGCCAATCGTCTCTTTTATTAACGCTAAGAGTTCTCAAAGTACATCATTTTTGAAAAACATGAAATTCTTCTCCTTTTCAGCTTACCTATAGTTAGGTACTTCACGATGGACCAACTATATACAGGTACTAAAAGAATTGAACATTGATTAAACTTTTTTCGATCCTAAAGGTGCGATTTGAGTTTTGACATTTTTCTCACATATTGACAGCTCGATTGCGTACCACTTTTAGGATTCAAAATGAGCTTTGAAAAGCTTTCAGATTGCGAAAATCAAATTTTTAGCATGGGAAATGAGCATGCTGCAATGCTCTGATTTTGGTGAAACTTAGATAGTTGGGAAAAGTGTATCAAAAACTGTCAAAATCCAAAATTTTTTCTTATCAAGTTGATTTTTGAGATTTGCAAATTTTCAAAGCTCATTTTTAATCCTAAAAAAGGTATCCAATCGAACTACCAATGAGTCAGAAAGATGAACTTGTAGAAACTCGAATCGCACTTTTTGGATGTACTATGCGAAGTTCAAGACGAGTAGGCTTAATGTGTACGTGTGTACAAATATGTATTACTTAGTATACGTCTATACCCGCGTAGGCATAGCTTTACATAATACATTATATTAGCTGAAATGTTCATTATTCGTTTTCACAATTTGAATCAGTGAATTCCGCACGTTACCGGAAGTTAAAAGTATTTAATTAATTTGTAACTGTAACTTTGTAACTGTGTTCAAATGGAGTTGAATACGTTAACGGTTTATTAGAGCGTTAATACCCATCTCGTTGTTTCGCCTAAGTAGTATTTTGTCAATGCATAATACCTCACTGATAAAAACTTCGATGCTGGTACATGAGTAATTCTGATATTTGTTATACTTATGTACTCACTTGTAGATACTCGTATACTTTTGCAAAATTAAGATTTTAGAATTGGAATAGAAAATTTCTATGTGTGGAGCAGGATGAATTAGGAAACTTCTTAACGTCATAAAGTTATTCTAGCTTGCACAAATATTAAACTTCATGAGAACTATCGGAGATACTCGTATGTTTAAATATCTTATAATGCGGTGACACATGAAAGGAAATTTTTTCCAAGTCATCTTTACTTAATACATACATTTTTTTCTTTGATGGCAGTCCTTTCTTTTTCTTTCAAAGGAAGAAAAATCGCGAAGTACCTGGATTTTTTTTGATACGCTGTTGTTGGATTTTTTCGAAAGTATACGATGGGGGTATTAGGCTTCTCATAGAGACATAGTTACAATCATTTAAGTCAATTAAGACAAGTTCTGGCGATGGAAATTGATTACATATTTAAGGTTACGTTTTAACGAGTAACGGTATCGTGCAGGACCCTAGTCCCTAGCTAGTAGCTATCTACTACGTACTTTGTTTACTTTTCCATTTACTATATGGCTAATTAGTTGGACACTTTTGTGAGACTTTTGAGCGATATTCTAATCCGTGTCCATCGATTACATCAGATGAACATCAATTTAACGAGGTACCAATACCTAATTAATTGTTTTTTACTTTGACTTATTGAACGCAAATAATTTTCTATTGCTTTTCAGCAGAGATATAGCAGGGATGTTAATAGCCGTACGCTGGCCGAGTCTTTGGGAAAAGTTTAAAAAAAAAAACTCGAATGAGTGCAAGTTTACAAGATAGTGGCTTCAATGTACCTACCTATTTAATTGCACGGGTGACTTCACCCTCCCCCTCCCCTCCGTGATTTATTTCTAAAACAAGGCCATGTTATAATGACTTGAGCGAAGCGATAGCGAAGAGTTTGTAAAATTTTACAGATAGGAAATGGAAAATGTGCTTTTTGACGTATTTTTCAGCTTCAAGGGTCGAATTTGACTGTCTGTGCTAGAAAATATGATGTTAAAATACACGCCTCGTTTATATGTACACAATTGCATTTGTAAATGTTTACAGTTTTTTTCTAGCACTTTGGAGGGTCACCCATTGAGCCTACAGCCTTGGGGATGTGGCAACAGTGAAGGAGGATAGATAGTGTAAAGCGTGAAAGTAAAAATTGCGATGTTTATTATTAACTTTCATAGAAATTTTTAGTGGAAAAATTTTTCAACTTTTGTCGTTTTAGTGAGACAGGAAAATCGTAATCATATTTCTAGAGAATGTAAACAAATTTTCTTTTTGAATAATGTTAGGGTAATTAGGTAAGATTGTGATAAAACTATTCCTAAAAATTTGGAAAAATGTTGCTTTTCTTGCTCTTTTAAAAAACTGCCTCACTTAGGAACATTAAGATGAGAATTTCCTGCTTCAGGGGTGAAGGGATTACGGTTTAGAGTTCCGATTGTTTTTCCTTACATGGGCACGCTTCACTAATTCTGGTTCAACAGTCATTAATCAGAAGTAATTCTTTCTCTCGGTAGAAATCTGAGAAAATCTATGTCATATCTGTGTCTGAGGTCTAGACCAGGCAGAAATTCAGAATTGGTGACAGGTCGAAAAAGCATTAGTGAACAGCGCTCCTGATGGAGAAGTCTTGAATAACTCTGGACAAAAAATTTTCGTAATCTCCTAACCGCTATACCCACTGATTTCCATTTTGATATTTCAGTGTCTATACTTCTGAAGAATTTTATTCTTTATGGTCATTATAGTCTGTCTTAGCTAAAAAAGTTAATTTGATAACAAATTTGGTGACAAGGGATAAGGGAGATAGCGATTATTTATAAGTACAATAGTAACAAGAAGAAATATATGGCTTTCTGGTTGTAACTTGATGTATTTTCTTGCTTACAAATGTTGGCTCTTCGTTTTCAGATTTTCCATTCTCAATTGAGCAAGAATAAAAAAATTAACTCATTTGATTTTCAAAAATTGATTACCTTCTACCGCTGCACCTGATCATTTTCTGTTGCTCTTCAACAATTTTAAATCATGTTCATTTATCATTTTAGATGAATACCAAAGGAAAAGTTTATTTATGCAACAGCTGAGAGTATCGAAATGTCCCTGTTCTCAGATTCTCAAAATGTTCACAAAACATTACTGACTATTTCTAAAAATATTTTAGGGCCAAAAGAATTCCTCCCCCTTCGCTCTGAATATCGAAATAACACATTTTTATGGAGAAACATTCTATAATTCAGTGAGAGTAGAGGTGGGTCTAACAAAATGAATTTTTACAAATTTTCACTTCTTGAGAGGTACATTTTTTTTTTTTTTAAATTTTTATTATACTGGGCGTGTTATATTATTGATGTAGTATTTAGTCTTTGCTTTAAGAAAAAAGCGAAAATGTACTGATTGAAACTACCAACACTTCATACCAAGGCTGCCGAGACATAGAAGGAAATTCAGAGATTTTCCTTGGCCCAATATGTCTGAAAGGGAAATAGTTAAGTATGTACGAATATCATTTCCTGGATCTCAAATTGCATCTAAACGGTGCCTGCTTCTTTAGAAATTGATAATAAATGACTTTTGCGTAAAAAATCACATATTTGGACTTTTGTGACGTGACTGTTGATAGGTATAAGGTATACGAGTAATTTTATTTGAATCCTTAGCTTATATTACTCACCGAAGCGACTAAATATAAAGTATAAAAGTAATTAATGGTTGCATCTCGTCATAAAAATTTAATAATTTTTTAATTTTCGCAACGTCATTTTGCTTGTAAATTGCTAATTAGAAGGTGGTGTCGTTATCGTGTTAAATCTTATTTATTATTTTTTTTACTCAATTACAAAATTATAAATTAATTGCCACCGAACGAAGCTAACCTCTTAAAAAACTCGAATAAACCGAGAATAAGAGCAACAGGTGCTTGAAAAAAAAACACATGACCAGCACTATTTGAAAAGAAAAAAATTATAAACAGTTTCGTGGTTGGAAAAAATTACAAACTTATCGTTATACTGAGAAATTATTGATCATTGAAACGATATTCGTTACAATTGAGAACAAAATTTTCATTTCGAAAAAGCGCATGCAGCGATCTGTATTTCACGGAAAATGGAAATTGCCTTGTTATAGCTTGCTTGTCGAATTGAATATTTTTGAGTTGTTCGTCGTATCGTCATTTCTTCCTTTCTATCTTTCTTTCTTTCCTTTTTTATAAGGATAATATAAATTAACAAAGGAAATTCTCGTTGTAACAGTGATTCTTGTCGGATGATTTGAAATGAAAAAAAAAGTTCCCGTCTGCTATTGAAAAAAGAAAAACTGAAATAGTGCGAGAAGTTTTTCCTTTTTTCAAACTTTCGAAAACTTACCAAAAAAATATCAAATTATGATATAGATTGTTGTCGGAAGAATATTTAAACGTTTTAAATAACCGTAGTTTATACGTTCAACTTGAGCAGTACTTCAACTTTTTTGTGTAATTTATCGAGTTTTAGTTACCAGCATAAGCAAAGGTTTAAGCGGGGGAGGAGAGGGGAGATGGGTAAAGAATTCACGAGCGAAATACCAGGAGTACACTTGTAACATTGGGAAGACATTTACTCGTTTTCATGGCCCAAAGTGACAGTTAAATTTTAAAAGTATTTTAAGCAAGATGTTTTTATTGTAAACGAGGATTTCCATTTTTTTTGTGCGTGTTTTTATTTTATGTTAATTTTTTTCGTGCTAAACGGTGAATTGGTTTTGAATTTAACCGTTAATTTTGCACATTTTCAAGTCATTCGCAGTACTGTAACCTAAAAATGGTTGAAAACTGAAAGGATTTTAGCATTTATCATTTGTCATTTCGTTATTTTCTTTTTGAAAATGAGCTACAAAAATCATAAATTCAACGTTATATAATTTTTTAACAAAGAAGTAGGTATTTGATGCTTAGCGCAAACATTTCATTTTTTCTTCACAATCATAGCGAAATAAATACCGACTCGAAATTCTAAACATTTTCAACTAGATTCCTACTTCAATTTATTTATTTTCATTTAATACTGTAATTAATTGTTCGCTGACGTTATAATTTCTGAAGAAAAAAAAAACTTGAGTAAATATATTCTGTGTATAAGATTTCGGTAATCGATTACCTGGTGTAATTTTCTTCTTCATTACAATGTGTTGTATAGAATGTTAAATTGGAAAAGTCCCAATTATTCTTCATGTGCCAATATAATCTAACGTTTTATGTATACCTGGTACCATAAATATATTTCTATTGAAATCGTCGTTTGCTATGTAACTGAGAGAACTCCTGTAATTTCATACTTTTCCGTCGAAAAGACGAAAACTTTTCAAATTTTTACAAACAAAGTTTGAAAATATTTCACAAATTGTTACATTTTTCTGAGTATTTTCATTTCGAGAGGGAAAAAGTTTTCGATTGTTGGTACAATTTTTATCAGTTTTTATATTTTTTTCTTCATTTGTCTTTTTGTTTCTTTTTTTTTTGCTCATCGTTATACCTATTTAAACGATTTGATTTCTTAGTCGATAATTCTTAGTCTAGATGAGAAATATCAAAAATCTTGGCATGATTCTTGCTTCAATTTTCGAAAAAAAAACCATCACAACGCGTTGCTTTTTGAGCCTGATTTTCATAAAACAAAATGAATATGCGAATTGTTCTGTTCACGGAATAAGGAAGGAGCACTGTGCGATGTTTTTTCTTGATCAGTGGTAGGGGTACTGAATCAACACCCCTCCCCCCATTGTGAAAAAGCTACAAGTTATTTGGAAAAATTTGGAAACATTGAAAATTTGGCGATTGGTAAATTTTAATGAACATTGGGAAAGATGCGTTAAAATACAAATTTTTAAACTTTCTGTTCACATTTTCTAAAAATGTTGCCCTCATTCTGCTCGACCTATATTTTTTATCAATATTTTAAAGAACAAATTCCATTAATTCTCTTCTTTCCTGGAAGGCAAGTGTGTTCACTGAACTTGAAAAACTTGTGAAAACTGAAAATCTTTATAAAATCTCAAAATATACTGTTTTTAATAGTTGAAAAATCCTATTTTTTCGAAATTCTGTCCTCGCTTTTATCAGGCATGCGCACAAGTCTAATGTATCTATACTATTCATTTCATTTGTGTAACTAGGAAAAAATTTTCCAACTCCCTATCCCAGGAAATATTTCTGGCTTATCCAATTTATTTGTTTTTAGGAATAAGGTTGAAAAAATTGCCGAAAATTGAAGATTTAGTCGGAAAAATGAGCTCGTTTATTCGGAAAAATAAGTGTATTCACCCCCCCCCATGTTCGCTTCAGCCATGGGTACAGGTAGATATTAGACTAAATTGCTGAAACTTCCAAAACGTACATCTAGGACCCCTCCTTCCGAACCTACATATTAAATCTCGATCCCTTACCTTAATGTGGATGGGGGATATGCGAAGGACAAATTCAAAAAATGAGAAAAATTGACCCCAAAAAAACTACTATTTTGGGTAAAAGGCGTATCAACGATATTTACTAAATCTACATACTAAATACCAACCTCATAGCTCAATTACGGGGGGGGGTGTGTAAGAAATAGTGTTTTTTTTAAGATTAAAAAGGGTGAAAACTCCCCATATCTCTCCTACCAATCAACCCAGCGAGACTAATTTTTGGATACGTTGTACAAATTTATGTTCTTCGTTGAGTGATTCAAAAACGAACAATTTTTACAATTTTTGCGCCTCATCACCCTCTCTCCCAAATTTGTATACGACTGAATTTTGACCCAAAGTCATCCCACTCATATATATTATCTAATCCGTCGCCTATCAGAGTGTTTTAGTCGAATTTGAACGATTCTCGTCAATATTGAACGGAGTAAATGATTTTAGTCTTCAGAGATAAAAATTAAAAATATCTGACATCACCAAAAACGATTTTTTTGATCTCTATGGACTGCATAGTGGATTTTATTCATATTGGTCCCCTCTCTCGTACAACGTACTTCGATAAACCGTAATAGCATGGTTTTCATCAACAACTCGTATGACATAGAAAATCAGGATAAAAAATTATATACGTTTCCAAAGATATACGTGCTGATTTGATAACTTAATTCTGGTTATTCAATCAATTAGGCCTATCGAAAATAATAATTTAATGTAAAGTTGCCGATTGCATAGTACGCCTGTAGACTACCTGTTCAGTATTACATGATTTACCGATGTAAGATGTACGCGAAGAGCAAACTTACGAACAACAACAAGTAGCTGTAAGTGTACAAAGGATTGTTAATATTTAATAATATTATCGTCGAAATTTACGTGTTAAAACTCGTTGTCATTTAGTATAATAAAGAAGGACACTTGTACGCTGTAAACGTTTAATCCATATGTAGGCGAGACAGATTTGAATTAAAATTTGCCTTTTGGGGTTAAAAAATGGCTTAGTTGGCGTTTCGTTTTTAATCACATTTTCAACCTACACCCACTTAGGTATACTATAATTTGAACGAGCCTAGAGTAAAAATAGGTTAACGATATTTTTCTCGCTATGGTTTTTCATTTTTGTAGGGATACATATAGTAGGTATACTACGTGTTGTTAAATGAGCTCAGATGAGTTCCCGTCTCATTTGTGCAAATGATGAATTTAAAGCATTGTAACTTGCTTAATGACGTAGAGAATCAAATTCTCTTAATGAAACTACGAAAAAAAAAAGAAAGAAATTAGGTCGTTACATCATTAAATCCGTATCCTGCTTCAACGTACAAAAACGCCTCTCTTTTTTGAAATTATTTTTCAAAAACGTTCTAAATAAAAACATTTTTTCAAATTAGACCGATGGATTTGGAAATTTCTATAGCCCACCATTATTATACTTCTTTCTAATTAGTGAGGTGTGAAAAAATTAGAAATTTATGATGCAACTTTACCTTCCTACGGTAGAAAAACTATGTAGACAAATAGCTAGGTACGAGTAGCTGCTGCCTGCTGGGAAATAATTTGTTTTCAGACTGGATTAAACGCGCAGTCTGGCTTATTTAAGTACCTATATCGTTCGAACTTATATAAACGTAGATATGTAACAAAAAAAAAAAGAAAAAAGAAATACCAAAAACTCATTAAGTAAACATTGGAAAGAAAACATATTACTTACGAATTAAAGTTTTTATAACGTTTGAAACTTTTTCAGTCTAAAAAAGAAAAAAAATAATGCAGTTGAAATTGAAGTAAAAATACTCACTTATATCGGAATAGAAAACTAAAAAAACCTCAAACACGAACATTCGAAAAATAGTAAGTATGTCTACGTATGTACCGACTTATAACATGTATAAAAAAAACCTGTATCTGTAAGATTTAAATTCGTGTTAAATGAAATCAAAATAACAGTTAACAAGAACGACAAAGAATATAATTAACCGTCGACATTCTGCCGGTTCAGCCTGCTGTTCGTTAAGCTCGCGTGACCTGTAGACACGCCGAAACTCTTGCCTACAACAATCAAAGTATGTACTTGCGAGTGTAGGCTTACTTAGGTAGGTACCTAGAGAAATACCGACGTCGATGTTTTTAAAATGGCAGCTTTTTAATTTCACCATTTTCGGCGATAATTAGCGGCGAAACATTCGTGTGATAGGCTCATTCGATGTAAACCCTTTGACATCGTATTTCTCTGTACATAAAAACATATTGTTATTCGCGTGTCTCGTTGAGCGTTCGTAAAGATTAATGCGCAAAGATTGAAATGCCGAAGAGCCAGAGGCATTCTTAGCATAATCATTGATTGACGTGCCTTATAAATGTCTGTTCTAATTTGAAAGTACCGTATATTTTACGACAATTTCTCTCATTTTGAATGTCGTGTTTGGCTAGGAAATAAGCATAATGTACGTGCTGGGTACAGACAGATGGACCAACGGGGTGCTAACCAAGAAGAGGTTTCCTGCC
Source organism: Ferrisia virgata (assembly GCA_900060175.1). Lineage (NCBI taxonomy): Eukaryota > Metazoa > Arthropoda > Insecta > Hemiptera > Pseudococcidae > Ferrisia > Ferrisia virgata. The sequence goes on from FIZR01026476.1 coordinate 98,380, forward strand.
GTGTTTTAAGTACCCCATGTTCAGGGGTATTCTGCTTTTTGTTCAGTTGTTTAATCGGATTCCGAGGTCTATTGGTTTTGATATATTTTGTTTGTTTGTTTGTTTTTTTTTTTTTTTTTATTATTATTACTCGAAATAACAGCGTGAAATATTTTTCAAGTGCATTATAAATTCGTGTGAAATGTACATGTGACAGGTGTAACCCGAATTCCGGATAAACGCGAATTTCCTATGCCAAACTGGAACATCTTAAGGGCCTTTGAATGTTTCAGCTGGTCCTGGGGCACACCAGTTTTGACGAAGAACGTTTCAGGGATACAAAGTTTATCCTCAACAGAATTTGTCTAAACTGGTTTGGCCTATGGATATTTTTGAAAAAACTAGTAAAGGGTCTTGCAGAAATAATGAATGGTTTACAATACATTATAGCGGGTACTTCCATAATCTGAATATCAACTTCAAATAAATCGCTGGAATTGTCAAATTATGTCATTTTATGAAGCATTGCTGGCTTTTTACCAATTTCTGATTGTACGTCTCTGAAACTGGTTTTTGTAAAAATAACACCGAATATCGGTATCGGTTCAAAACACAAATTCCTTTCGTATGGGCCTAAAAGGTCATCCCTAGTGAAGTAAAACTCCATTCAAATTTTAAGCTTTTTACCTCAATCTGTTCCATACTTATTGCAGTCTATACAATCGAAATTTGAAACAAACGAAAGTAGGTATTTAAAATTTACCCAATAATATCATGTGAAAGATGTCTAGGCGAAAGTAATTCAACTCGCTGAACACGAATTTTTTATTGGTTTTTTCATTGAACCATTCTTTCTTCTTAAAATTTCAAAAAATTGTAATTAATCACACAAAACCAGAAACTTGCCCAACAATTAAAATAAGAATTGCCAGCTGAATGAAAAATCTGACTTCGAATTCGTGTTCAGCTGGTTAAATTACCTGTTGATCAGTCCAGTGACTCTGAGAAACTTTACGATCATGCTACTTACATCTATTTCTTGGTACAAAATTTCATTTCCAAGGTATCTGAATGTGTTGACCGGTTTTATGACGCTTCCTATTATTATAATTTTACTCTTCATCGCATCATCCTTTCCTTTGAAAGCCATAGTTTTGATTTTCTCTAAGGATATCTTCATATTGAATTCCACATGGTAGCAAAGCCATGTTACGAATCTCAAACAATCGGATCAAGGCAAATCTGCACAGGCAAATTCCATCTGAACAAGCCAGATTATGTCAGGAAGAGGCATAAGAGAACAGATAATGAATTCCCGGCAAATCGTTGAAAAGTGCGAGGAGTTGAACATAACTGTAGTGATGTATTTCATAGATTACATCAAAGCCTTTGACTGGGTGAATTAGAAAAAGCTCTTCAAAGTTTTAAGAGAAATGGGAGTCCCTTCTCATATAGTAGATTTGGTGGAGTCCCTATACGAATTCAATTTTATTGTGTTAAGAGTTGATAGTGAAGAATCTGAAGCTTTTCAAACAGAATAGGCAGGGAGTTTGCGTTAAGAATGTATATTATCTCTGCAGTTATTCAACATCTGTGGTGAACACATAATTCATGAGGCTCTACAACGTTGGACTGTTGGTATTCCTAGTGGGGGAAGAAGAATTTCTAATCTGTGATATGCAGCTGATACCGCCTTGATCGTTTTGGTTGAAAAGGAAATGGTGGAGCTCATCAACCTGGTGAAGTTGACCAGCGTGAAAGTTGAACTTCGTATTAATACATCAAAATAAGGAAGTCACGGTGATAGACTGGGCCAAGTGTCTTCCAGTTTCTACAGCTCTGAGCGAATACAAAAAGGTCAACGCTTTCGTTTATTTAGGCTCCATCATGGAAGCAGATGGAGGCTCACCGGCAGAAATACAGCGTCGAATCGCTTTGAGCAAGTCAGCCATGACCTGACTGCGCAATGTCACATGTAATAACCAGATCTCCAGAAAGGCAAGGAAAAGACTCATACAATAATTTGTTTTCTCTGTTTTCCTATATCCTGTGGAAACATGGACGTTGAAGGCAGATGATAAAACAAGAATCGACGCCTTTGAGATGTGTCTAGTGAAGGATGCCGAGGATATCCTGGATGGCATGACGAATGAACATTTCAATCGTCAATGAAGTACAGGATCCAGTCAGGTTAAGTGTTTTATGTGAGAGACGAATTCTAGGGTATGTTGGACATGTGACGAGGAGAGAAGTCGGAAATCTCGAAAAAGACATTCTCTTTGGTAATGCCCCTGCTAAAAGAAAGAGAGGAAGATCTCCGACCAAGTGTGAATGGGCTCTGTGGTGAGAGCTGCTTCATAGGCACAGGATTGTGATAGATGGAGCGCTCTTTTAGGTGCAATACGGCCAAGAGCCTTTGAGACCTACTGATGAGGTTACCAGCCATTTTTCCGATTCCACTTTCCTGAATAACATTTTTTCCGAAAAAGTGTTTCCCAAATTCATTGTCTCCGAACAAAAAATTTATTGAAGTTAGGTACATTTTTTATTCAAAATCAAAGATTAATACTCTATGAAATTGCTCCAACGTATTCAAACTCAAAACCTTTCAACTTCCTGTCTATGACTCTTATGAAACAATGTTAAATACAAAAAAGTTGTGGAAAATTTAGAGTAGAAGAAAAAAGTACTAAACTATTTTTGTCATAAAAGCAATTACAGGAGATATGACGAAAAAACTGGAATTTCGGATGACGATGAACCCCCTTCATCGACTACACACACCTCCTATCGATGGAGACTTGGTATGTTGCTCTTCGTAATCTAAGTAACTCCCCACAATTCCGGATATCTGATTCTGTAAATCAATCCATTTCTGTTTTGGCGCCACTTTCAGCTTGCGCCTGATTAAGGCAAGTGGTGTTTTCTGGGTAACAACAGAAATCAGTTATGCTGTCCTTCACCTTCAGGATTGTTATGTGCCTCTTGTAATCCTTTAGCTTGAATTTTCTGATATAAACTTTGGCCAAGATTGCTATTTAGGTAATTATGACACATCTTCGATGAATCATTGCCCTGATTAGCTAAATTTGTACGCTTACCATGTAATTTTTCATGCGTGGTATTCGGGATCATTTTATTCGCGCAAAAGGTATTCGGGAAAATTTCTGGGAATTACCGATGATAATGATGTTTTTGTTAGCTGCTATATCGCAGGTCATCTTCAATTTCTTGTAGTACTGCCTGTTCGTGTGCAAATAATACTGTATTTATCTTGTGCTGCTTGTCCATTCTGATACCTTCTGGGTCCATTTTCTGTCATGTACATCTATATCTTTATCAGATAAAACCATCCGCAATTTGGATTAGTTTTGTTAAGAAAATATTCCTAAAATATTTGATGGCAAAACTAGAGCATCCTCAGCCCTTAGGATGTTCTAGAGCAGCCTAAGAGATGTAGGATGATCTAGTTTAGCCTAGAAAATTCACGTTTACCCATAATTTGGGTCTAGCCAGTAACATATAATATGTTTATACTGAGCTATTCGTGTATGAAATTTTGTTCTTGCATAAAAACATGACCATGTTAAACCAATGAAATTAGCGCAGAGCTCACGTATATATAGAATAAAGTTTTAAAATACCGTTGATTTTTCATTGGGTTCGACCACCTTTTTGAAATACTTTAAATTGCTTTAGGAGAGTAGAGGCGACGAATTGTTGAAAATTGTATCCTTTAATGAATACTTTTTTCCAACCAAATACCAATATACCTAGACCTACATGGCAGACTGCAAGTATAGCTAATAGAGCGTGCATGTCATTTATTATACTTATACAAATAAATAAAATCAAATGCATAATTGAAACGATTACTATGTAGACTATCGAATAATCTAATAAAATAAAATTTTATCTAAATAAAACACGCAACGCAATTGTTAGAAACAACAATCATTGACGCGAAAACGGCCGGAATATAGCATTAATTAACATATAATTCATAAATATTAGTACGAAATTGTTGAAAAATATCGGTCAGAATTGGAACATTAGTCAATAACACGCGTAAACAAATTTTGCTTCCTTCTTCTTCTTTTTTTTTTTTTTTTTTTTTTTTTAGCGGAAACGTATGCAGTAATATTTTTAAAGGAGGCCAATTCGAATGATTAAATACGCGACTAAATCAAAATTTCACCACTTTGGCTAACCACATATTTGATGTTGGATAGTTTACCAAACAAACTTCGGTGTTTATATTGTTGAATTTGGAAATATTTTTCCCTCGTTTAGATGCGACTATGCGAGAGAAAAATTCAGCAAATATCCAATTCCCTAAAGCGTATACGCGGATATGTATGCAGTGCACCTATCTTACATATTTGTATATCACTGTAGCATATATGTATATACGTAGAAACGCTGTGAAAAGAATCATTGGAGCATTAAAAAAGTTTATAAGTTACGTAAACGAAAGATTGTTGCACTTTTGCTAGCTACAATGATTGCGATTCGACCGAATTTTCTGCCATGATGAAGTTTTATATAGACAAAAAAAAAACATCGCATTAAACTTTATCAGAAAATAAACCAAACTTTTAAAAACTATTATTGTTATTCTCCGAACGTGAAATGAAAAGTTAAAAAAATAATAAGTATTCAAGTTGAAAAAAAGGGTCCGTTAGCGATATTATATTGAATATTGAAGAGCTATTCACGTTATTTTTTGACTGCACGATGATGAATTTAAAAAAAAAAAAAATACGATGAACTTTTTTACAGAGAAATTCCATGTGTTAAAATTATTAACTAAGGATATCTCAAATGGGCAAATACTAGGTACTATGTAGGTACTCAGGGTTTTGGTTGAATTACATTTTCAATAACAATGAAGGTAGTTTAAATTTAACTTAACGCAGATTCTGATTAAATATTTAGATACAGGCTACGATTATCTTGACGTTTCTATGAACAATAGGCTATTGAATAATTTTACATGACTGCATTTTTCTTAATGTGTGGATAGTATCCATAGGTTGGGTATTCATTCTTGTGATGTGCCTCTACGTCTACCTCTACCTGCTATACCTAGTTACCTACAACCCTCTGGTATTCTTAATCCTTTATGTTTGGTATGTTTTACCTAACGTAAATAGCGTTCAACAAAAACACTGAATTAATTTGGCTCGGATCGTATATTTTATGATGCCTACAAAGGTTGTATATATACCTTGTGGTAGGAATAGAAAAAAAATTTAGCCGGTCGATTGGACTTCATTAGCTATTTGAAATGTTTCGATGTTTTCCTGAGAATGCATTTTCAATTCAATTATACGAAATGTGTTTTTTAGGCGTAATAAACTCAACATTTTCAGTTCAAATGGAGAATTGCCAAGTAGTTGACATTTACTTTTTACAAACGCTTTTGATTTAAAGTATATTTTTTTTTTTACAAAAATTGATTTGTTAAAATTACAAAATTTTCGGGTTGAATGATTTTTTTTGGCAGCATATAACATACATATATAAGGGTGGAGTGAAAAAAAAAATTTTCTCGGGTCTTGGCTAAACTCACAAAGATGGTTGAATTTGAGTTGTAAACTTTGCGGCCACCGTACAAAATTTTATGTCCCTAGCTGAAGGAGGGAGGAGGAGGTAGGAGATATGGATCTTCAAAGTAGGATCATTTTTGAGAAATACAAATTTCCCCAAGCTGTCTGTGCCCATGTGAGAGTGCGGGCTGAAATTAATGTCAATCGTTTGTGTTTTGTTAGTGCTCGTTGGTGTAACTCTTTGAAAAGAGGTTGAGATGGGTGGGACTGGGAACGTGCAATTTTCAGGAGAGTGCTAGGTGATTGAAACTAGTGTCAATCGTTTGTGCTTCGTTAGTGCTCGTATGTGCACACTAAGGAGTTTCAATTTCAGATTTTTTACGAAATTTAGAGGGCGTAATGAAAAAAAGTTGTAAAATGGCATCAAATGAACGTGGTAAAAATTTGGAGTCTCTAACTTGACCCTTACCTATTCCTTCCTATTCCTCTTTTTAGCTTAAAATCTCATAATTTACATGGGAAACCAAAAAAAAAATTATTTTTTATTTTTTGATTTTTTTGGCATGCACTAACATGTTGTAGCAGACCACATGAGATCGAAAAAACTTTTCAATTTTCCGCAATTTTTTTTGCTTTTTAAAGGTTTTAAACCCATGTTTAAAAATGATAAAAATTGAATATTTCGAATTTATTGAAGTGAAAAGGTAAAAAAAATACTTTTATTTATCATGCTATAAAAAATGACGAGATTTCGTATTTTTACTTCATTACGTTGAAAAAATTCAAAATAATTGATTTTTTTTTCAATTTTGAACAGAATTTTAAAGCCTCTAAAAAGTAAAAACAAAATTGGGAAAAATTTTTTTTTGTTTCATGTGGTCTACTATGACACGTTAGTATCAAAAAAGTCGAAAAAAAAGAATTTTTTTTTTAAACTAATTTCTGAGACCAAAAAAAAACTTTTCGCAATTTTTTTTTTTATTTTTAAGGGGGTTTAAAACCATGTTTAAAAATGTGTAAAAATCGGATATTTTGGATTTCTTTGAAGTGAAACAGCAAAAAAAAACTTCATTTATTATATCCTACAAAAAATGATAAGATTTAGTATTTTTACTTCATTACATTGAAAAAATTAAAAATAATTAATTTTTTCTATTTTTAAACATAGCGTTGGAATCCCTGGAAAGCGAAAAAAATTGTGACGTTTTTTTTGGTCTCATGTGGTCTACCGACACTCTAGCAACAAAAAAATCGAAAATTTGTTTTTTGATTTTTATGTAAATTTTGAAATTTTGAATAAAAAAGGAGGGGGTGGCGTAAGGGTCGAGTTAGATACCACAAATTTTTACCACGTTCATTTGATGTCATTTCACAACTTTTTTTCCATGCCCCCTCCAACTTTCTAACAGAAAAAAAAATAAAATTAAACACCCTGGTGCACACCCTCTTCTCCCCTTATTTAAAAGTACATCCTCGAGCAGACTAGAAGTGTACTAAAAACAAGAAAGGATCGTACACAAACGAAATGAATTAATGCACAAACGAGCACTAACAAAGCACAAACGATCCTAATTTCTATCCATCTGGCATCCTTTTGATAATTGCATGTTCTCAGCCCCTTCCAAGGGGTTTTTTGAGTAGGGGTAGAAGGTGGTGAGCCAAAACGAAATAAATGTGTGCATAAACAAGCACTAACGAAGCACAAACGATTGGCACTAGTTCAATACGCTAATAGTCTCCTGAAAGTTACATGTTCCCAGTCCGACCCAAGAAAGCTCTTTTAATATGAGTAGAAACAGATCGTGCACAAACTGGTACCACTTTCACCACCAACCCCATACGAGTAGGGCTGGGGACCTACAGTTTTACATTAATTGATAACAGGTGAAAATATTGCCCTTTTTCAAGACAAAGTGTCTTAAAATTTTATTTTTCAAGTTGGTAGTACTGCTATGGAAAACTACCCAACTATTTCGACCTAAACCCACTTCTCTGAGTTGGAGAAAATTTTCAAACGAGTATTTGAGCTAATAGACTCTTCAATTGCACGTTTCTCTAAAATAAAAAATCTCGATTTTTTTTCAATCTGTAACTTTTCAAGCCCCTGGTAGGGGACCAAAAGTGGTCTCGGATCAAACCAAAATGCGCTAAGCAGACGCGGAAACTTAGACTGCATTAATTTAGTTCCGTGATCGAGATTTTACACTATTCTTACTGGCCTGCTTTTAGCACTCATAATTCCAATATCCTTTGAACTGGGAGCACAAAATTTTATATGGTGGGTTTTCAACTCCGAAGTCTATCAGCTCCATTAAGTTTGGTCAAAATTCAAGGTATGTTTTTTTCACTCCACTCTAATGTAAGTATACATTTATCTACAAACCACATTGATTGAATAGACAATGGATGAATATGAATTTTACTCCATGTTTCAACTCTGATTTTCTTATTCGTCATCAATCTAATTTACAGCACGAAGTTTACAACTTGCAAATGAGCACAAATGTGCATGCAAATAAGAATGGTAAAATTACTATTACACTGACATGAGGTAAAATTCATAATTTATCTACTTACCTACTGCAAAACTAATCGAGAGATATATCGCAAAATCTGAAACTTTTTAAATTACTGCTGTCTTGTGTCATCTGCAAGTACCAATATCTGTGAAGTTATGCAAAAGTAGAATATATCATAACGCTTATGAGAATGTAATATCTCATTATGGTCGTGTTATCGCATAAATATAATTTACCGCCCGAGTATACACACAAGTACATATATGATACTGTGTAGTATTACGTTACGTTTACAGCAGTAAGCAGAAGTACTATTACTAATAGAACAGATGTCTATATACATATATTTTTATACTCATGTACCTTGCATGTATATGTATTTGTACTATAATCTCATCCCTGCGTATGAAACTGCATACCCCATGTGCTACACATACTATACACGTAATACGTATGTACATTGTACATATAACGTGATATCATTTTATTTCCACTTTTGAAAAGTTCACAGACATACTTGCGAAGTGTTTTGTATCATATATTTGCGGTACTAGCATCTTGTTATATGAAATATTTCTTCGACGAGAAAAAAAAATTACTTACCCACCTACCTATACTTTACTCATAAAAAGAAGTATTACGAAAGATTTTTCCCATATACGTACGACTTTGTGAGTGGAAAAAAATATGTAATATGTATTACGAGAAAATCTCTATTTCAACTTTCGAAACGTTCGCATGCAACAATTATGATTACAGTAAATAATTCAGCCATATTATATTGAAATTCTATTGGTGTACGTGTAGGTAAGGTACATGTTAGTTAAAACCTAACCTAACTACATACATTTCACACATGTGTACTTGAAACGCAGCTAAGATATGCACGTTGATGCTTCACTTGGAAATAGTGATGTAGAAGACAAATCCCCTGCTGGCTTTTGTGTGTATATGTTTGGAAATTTGATAAGTTGGAGTACAAAAAAACAAAATCACGTGCGGTTATAATCAGCTGAAGCTGAGTTTGTTGCCATGTCAAAAGCGTACAAAGATGTTGTAAATATAAAAGAAATGTGCAAAATACTACTTAAAAAAAGATATAATCCCAATAATTCATTGTGATAATAAAGCAGCAATCAAAGTAGCAATGAGTCAAGACAGCATGACATTCAAACATGTTGTTAAATTATCTTATCATTACATCAGATTTGAAGTGTCTAAAAGAAATGTGATGTTAAGATGAATAAGTGGGAAGCTGCAAATAGCAGATGTATTTACAAAAGCACTAGGTTGGGAAAAATTTGAATTTTTCAGGAAATTTTTAGCAAAAGAAAATGAATAATTTGTTTATGTTTCAGAGAGCTCAGAAAAAATGGTATTGTGATATGTGAATAAGTTTTGAAAAATTTGGATCAATGATATATTTGAAATTTGGAAAATTTATATGGTTTGGAAATCTGGAAAATTTAAAAAGATATTTGAAAAAAAATTTTAAGCTCGTATAGTTATATCTCTGTAATGTAAAAATGAATCGCAAAATGTGTTGGTAAGCGCATAACTCAACAACGCATGGACCAATCTT